>JAAALK010000336.1:0-87570 GCA_019279435.1 Zizania palustris | reverse complement strand
AGATGAAGTTCGAAATAAAAAACCTGAAGAACTTGGAAGCTGGGAAAGGAGACCCGAACGGCTTCGAACTTGGGCCGAGCTTCAACAAGAACAGAAGGACTTTAGAGCTTCGAAGGGAGGCAAGAGAGTTAACGTAAAGTTGTTAGAACTCCGGCGCTGGAACTAGTCGTTCCAATCCTAGCTCTAGAGATCGAAGAGGTCTTCGATTCCTTCTTGGTATAGATACCAATTTTTCATGATGTAATCTGTAAACATATTCGTTCGAATAATGAATACCGATTTAAAATTGTCTCCATATTTACTAGCCCCTCTTTGGGGATAAGCAACTTCGAATTGTATTCAAAGATGGTTATGCGCAAAGAAAAACTTCGGAGTACAATTTCTTGGGGTTCGGAGCCCTCTGCAATTTAAAAATTTTAAAATCTTATAAAATATCTTCGATTTGTAGTCTGAAGAATGGCAACTTAGTACCCTTGTTTTTGAAAGAAATCGCTTGAGATAACTTTCAGGACACCTTAGTGTCTTAGATAATTTGTCACTTTGGACTATGTTAAAGACATTCGAAGCTCATGGCTCAAACTCTGTTTTGCTTGGCCACCTTCGGCTCTTTTTTGCGAACTCTGTCGAACCAATGGTTCGGAGTTTGCAATGGTCTCTTTGGACTCTTTTTACGGATGTCTACCAGCCAATGGCTTGGACTCCGCATATTTTGGCCACCTTCGGCTCTTTTACGGAAGTCTACCAGCCAATGCTTGGACTCCGCATGTTTTGGCCACCTTCGGCTCTTTTTACGGAAGTCTACCAGCCAATGGCTTGGACTCCGCATGATGTGGTTTTGGGCTCTTTTACGGATGCCTACAAGCCGGTGGCTTGGACTCCGGATTATGTCAGCCCCCACGTCGGAAGCTTCGAACCAATGATTCGAAGTCCGAAAATATGATTCAGCTTCATGACATCCCTCTCGGTCAACCCCGCGGTTCCAGTGCGTCCACTCGGAAGCTGGAGGTTATGAGGGGAAGGCACTATCTGGACCATATGCTTTATTAATTCAGAAGATGATTACAAGTGATTTACAAGAAGCCCTTATGCGAAGTATCGCTTTAGGTGCTCCGCATGCCAAGTATGTGCTAACTCTTCACCTTCTAAATTAGCTAATTTAAAAGAGCCAGGGCGTCCTGAACGAACAATTAGGTATGGACCCTTCCCATTTATTTCCTAACTTCCCTGGCGCTATAATGCTTCGTAGAACAAGATGACCCGGTCTTAGTTCATTGAGCTTAACCTTCGGGTCAAACCAAGCCTTCGTCTGCTGATGATACTTTGATAAATTTTGCCACAGCTCGAAGTCTTGTTTCTTCTGATAAATCTAGCAAAGCTTGTCTTTCTTCTTCAATCTCCGGTTCGGTGCTGCGAAGTGATCCTCCTTTGAGCTCCGTTGGAGTCATAGCTTCATCTCCGAATAGTAGTCTGAAATGGAGTAAAACCTGTGGACCTTGTTTGCGTAGTCCGAATGGACCACAAAATCTGCGGAAGCTCTTCGGTCCACAGTCCTTTTGCTAATCCTACTATCCTTCGATTTAGCCCTGACAAAATATTTCCATTGGCTCTTTCTACGGCTCCATTAGACTGAGGATGCCTCACTGCAGCAAAACATAACTGAATGCCTAGATCTTCGCAAAACTTCCTGAAAGGTTCTGCATCGAACTGTGTTCCATTATCACTGTGAGTTGTCTAGGCACTCCGAACTGGCAAATGATATTCTTTCCAAAAGAATTTCTGTACATTGTTCGAAGTGATAGCTGTTAGGGTTCTGCTTCTACCCACTTAGAAAAATATTCAATAGCTACCACTTGAACTTTAGATTTCCCTTGGCTACTGGAACGGGACCAATTAAATCCATACCCCATCTGGCCATAGGCCATACCAGAGCAATAACTTGAAGAGTTGTTGGTGGGCGATGACTTCGTCGACCATCCACTGACATCCCTGACAAGTGCGGACTAAGCTCTCCGCATCAGCTGTTATTGTAGGCCAATAAAGCACCTGGTGAAGTGTTTTTCCTGCCAAAGCTCGAGGGGCTAAATGTCTACCGCAAAGGCCTTCATGAATTTCTCGAAGAATTTCTTGACCTTCGGCTTGAGATATACATCGGAGTAGAGGGGAACATACTCCGGCCTTATATAAATATCGTTGATTATTTGATAATTTCTAGCCCTAAGCTTCAATCTTGAAAGCTGTGGCTCTTCAGGCAAATTTGTTCCTCCCTGTAAAGTTCCATGATTGAATTTTTCCAATCTGCACTAGGAATGCAAAGAATCTCTGCAGAGGGAATTTGTGGCACCGAAGGTGTACTAAGCTCCTCATAGAAAGCTTCTTCTGGTACATCCACAGCTCCGGCTGCAGCTTTTGCTAAGATGTCCGCTTGCACATTTTCTGCTCTTGGTATACTCCGAATGGAAATACCCTTGAAGTGTGCTTCGATCTTATGGATTTCTTCTAAGTACTTTGCAGCTGTGGATGCCGAACCTGAAAACTTTTATCTACGTGCCCTGCTACTATCTGAGAATCTGTCTTTATAACAACTCTTGTAGCCCCTAGAGCACGTGCTTTTCGGAAGTCCCAGTAAAATCCCTTCATACTCCGCTATATTATTGTAGACTTAAGTTGAGTCTTGCGGAGTACATTGCTCTTTGCCCTGAAGGCGAAATTAATACTGCTCCAATGCCTGCTCCGGATGCTTGAAAGCCCCATCGGAATAAACAGTCCAAACTCCGTCACTGTGACTTCTCCGGAACTAAATTAATACTGGCAAGGACAGCAATCAAATCACAAGTCTTAGCAGATTTTGTAGCAGAATGGACTCCACCAGCCCCGGAGGTGAAAAAGTGGTAGTAGCCTTCGCAAGTATTAACTTCAGGCTTCGGGATGAATACGCCCTTCAATTCCCTGCTAAGGCCATCATGCAAGATGGTATACCGACTGGGTCATGAGATGGTTTTACGCCGAAGTTGGGGCGAGCAATCCTTTGGCCGGACCTCTGAAAGACATCTAATTCCGGAAGGAAGCCCTAGTACATCCAGACCAAGGTCAGCTCGAAGCTCGCCTTAGCTTACTTCAGAAGATCAGTCGAAGGTTGAGCAATGCGAGACTTAGCCGAAGAATTCCTCGGATTACAAATCCCTCCGCTGATGGCCAACTAGCCTATCATCTTCGAAGAGGATTCGGAAGGCGGTCTCCGAAAAATCCCTTCGACTTCGAGCCCTACAGGTAACTTCGAAAACAACATATATTATGCATATTCATTCGAAGAAGTAACTAACTTAATTCATTTTTTAGCTTCTTCAGCCCCTATTACTTCGGAGCGAATCGTGCGGGCTTCGGAGAAGATTTTGGGCGCTCCACTCCGACTGAAAAGGAATGGAGAATCAAGTTGGTCGGGAGTTGGGAAAGATTTAACAGAGTGTGGGAATGCTGGAAATCACTCCGCCCCCTTTGATGGATTGGGTGCCTTCGGAGAAAGGACCCAAAAAGAGGAAAGCCGACGCTGGGACTTCGAGCTCCGCCAAGACTCCCGGTCAAGAAGGTGGCTTGGAAACCAAAGAATCCCGCACCTTCGAGCCCAAGGGCTTCAGTCTCTGACTCCCAAGAGGATGAAGGGAGGTTGCTTGTGCGGTTGATAGACGAAGATGCATCTCAAAGGACTGCGCAAGTCGAAGTACCTGCGAACGTGCCGGAGTCTCAAAATAACCTTGAGCAACCAAGGACTTCGGCAGTTCAAGAGGATTTACCTCAGGGCGAAGTTCCTGCGGATGAAGGTGGAGATCGAAGTTAGTATGGCTTCGATTCCTGAAGAGGCAACAAGGACTGCTCAGGAAAATCCTCCTGCAGTCGAAGATTTAACGGCTGATTCGACGAAGATCTCGCCTTCGATCCGCCGAACAGTCTAATGATTACCCCTCGCCAGAATGTCGAAGGTAGACTTCGAATAATTCTTTTAGGTTTATTTTGCGTATTTATACGAAGTCTAACACCTTTGTTTTTTACAGAGTCCACTCCTGTGGAAGAAGCCCGGCAAGAAGAAATAATCCCTGGACCTTCGACGACTTCAGAGCCAATCCAAGAGCCACTCAAATGGGGCCTGGAAGAGGCAAAAGGAATTTAGAAACCCCTCTCTGCTGCGAGTGTCCGAATCAACTCCGTCTGACTCAACAGACGAGAGTCAATCTACCGAGGGTGGTCATCTCCAGGGGCTCCGAAGACTACAAGCCAACACTCCGGCCCTTCGCTGGACGAGGATGACCAACAAGTGATAAGCATGCTCCCCCCTTCTAGCTCCTTTCTTAGAGCGAACAACTGGTCTTCGGACATTGCTCGAGCCTTTGGATCGAGCTAGTCGCGACATAGGGGAGACCAACTTAGTGGCCATTCTGAGCAAAGCGGACAGGTCGGAGCTTAACGCTGCTATGGAACGCGTAGCTTACCAGTACGAGCATCTGTGTAGCGCAGCGAAGATCTCTGCCCTCCCTCCACAGCCTTCGGCTCTCAACGCCCATTCAAAGATAGCTAAACGAGCTACTGCGTTCGGAGAAAGTTGAGGAAGAGTGACATGAAACAAATCAAGTACCTCGGCCAAGAAGTCCACTGCCGGAAGGCCTAAGCCAGCTTCGAAGAAGGCTTCGAATACGACCACTTCTCCGAGCCTTGGTGACGGGATGAGTTCCTTTCCAGGTTTGCTGTAATGACTCCGGTACTAATCTTCCCTTCTACTGCGACTGCCAGTGATTCTCTTTTGCAGGTAGAAGGTCCCAGTTGAAAGGATTGGTCCAAGTACTTCGTTGATGGCGGGCAGAGACCTTGATCATCAACATTTTGGGGATTTCCCCCTCCTGCCCCCAGGATGCCGTTGCGGATGATGGAGCTACCATCACCAACACCGCAGCCGCCGCTGCTGCAGCCGCCTGCTGCCGAGCCAAGGCCGAAGGGGCTCCAGAACTCTTGGTTTTTGCCATTGAAGTTACTAAGTTGTTCTGGAGGACGAATGGAGGCTAGGGCTCAAAGGGCTCAAAGGGTGTTTGTTTGCAGAAAGTGGTGGAAGGTACTCAGGAAAGTTCTAGGCCCTCTATTTATAGCCTAGACTTTACATTTTTTACCGTTAGTCTGTGCCGTTTCGCATTCTTGCCGTTACTTTTCTCCGAAATTAACGCATTCTGTAGTTTCTGTTAGAAGAAGGAAGCTAACGACTATTTCTTCTAAGTCTAAAAGGCTTTCAAACTTCTTGAGTCAGTTCTAAGATAGTTCGAAAGTAATTGTCTTAAGACTGATTCGGAGTTTTATATCTCAGTACATTTCGGAGATAAGTTACAATTCAATAACCCTACACCTGGTTATTTTTTCTTCCGTATACTGCTCTCCTAACATTACAGGTTTAACGGAGAAGCGTATTCGAGGGGCTACTGTTGGGGAAATATTCCATCCTCAGGGTTATTGCTGTAACAGCACAAAGGCAGATAATGGATTCGAAGGTTTCCAGATGTCCATCTTCGAAGATGTCCTAAGTCAAGCTCGAAGTATGAAGATGGGCCTTGGTTCGGAGTATATCTTCGAACTAAGGCTCTTTGAGATCTTTTCTACCAGCTAAGATGGAAGATTTATCTTTTATCTTATTAAATTAGTCTTTTACTATTTTAGCCCTATCAAGGGTACGAATAGTTTCCACTATGTCGGTTGTAATAGAAGGGTAAATAGGTCTTTTCCTTAATATTTGGGCCTATAAATACCCCCCATTTCACCCTGTAATAGGGACCGAATACAAGTTATTCAATATACACATTCAAACTATTCTAAGTTGTTATCCTTTCGGAGGCTTAGAACAGTTCACTTCGCAAACATTTCGTTTGTCAGTTTCTAATCTACAGAAACCTGTTAGCGTAATCTTTTACGCCAACCTCAGGGTTATTGTCGTAACAGCACAAAGGCAGATAATGGATTCGAAGGTTTCCAGATGTCCATCTTCGAAGATGTCCTAAGTCAAGCTCGAAGTATGAAGATGGGCCTTGGTTCGGAGTATATCTTCGAACTAAGGCTCTTTGAGATCTTTTCTGCCAGCTAAGATGGAAGATTTATCTTTTATCTTATTAAATTAGTCTTTTACTATTTTAGCCCTATCAAGGGTACCGAATAGTTTCCACTATGTCGGTTGTAATAGAGGGGTAAATAGGTCTTTTCCTTAATATTTGGGCCTATAAATACCCCCATTTCACCCTGTAATAGGGACCGAATACAAGTTATTCAATATACACATTCAAACTATTCTAAGTTGTTATCCTTTCGGAGGCCTAGAACAGTTCACTTCGCAAACACTTCGTTTGTCAGTTTCTAATCTACAGAAACCTGTTAGCGTAATCTTTTACGCCAACACAAAATAATGAAATCATGCTCCCCCTCACAAAATGTCGTAAGGATGACAAATACCAAGTTTTCCACGCAAATAAGCAAATCGGGATGCATCAAGGGGTTTGGTAAAAATGTCGACAAGCTTGTTCTGGGTATCAACATATTGAAGCTAAATATCACCCTTCTCATTATGATCTTTGAGAAAATGATATCTCACATCAATGTGTTTGGTTCTGGAATGTTGAATCGGGCTGTTTGCAATGCAAATCGCACTGGTGTTATCACAAAATAGTCGAACACAATTATAATCTAACCCAAAATCGCGCAAAGTGGAAACCATCCACAAAATCAGTGAGCAACAGCTAGCTGTAGCAACATATTTGGCATCAACCATCGATTGTGCAATGCTAGACCCAACAAAATTTGTATCTGAATAACCATGAAGACACAAAAAAGAAGATGTGGAATACCAAATGCCAAATTCAAGGGTATGCTTGAGATACCTGAGAATACGCTTTAACGCTTGCCGGTGTGAAGCTCGTGGCAAAGCATGAAAACGAGCACACAGACATATGGCAAAATGTATGTCTGGCCTCATAGCAGTCAAATAGAGGAGGGAGCCGATCAGGCTTCGGAACTCCTTCTGATCTATGGCTTCTCCATCCTCATCATGGTCCAATGCTATCAAGGTATCCATTGGAGTGGTGAGGGTCTTCGCATTAGCCATGTCAAACTTTTTGAGTAGGTCGTTGGTGTACTTCGTCTAGTGGATGAAGGTACCTTGTTTTCTTTGCTTGATTTTCAATCCAATGAAGAATGTGAGTTTGCCCATCATGAACATCTCGAACTCCCTACTCATAGTCTCTGCAAACTCAGAAACCAAAGCATGAGAAGAGCAAACAAAGATGATATCATCAACGTAAATCTGATCTAGGAGGAATTCTTTGCCATGCTTGAGAGTGAAAAGGGTTTTATCTACTTATCCCATCAAATACCCTCGCTCAAGCAGAAAAGACTTAAGTCTATCATACCAAGCCCGAGGGACCTGCTTGAGTCCATAAAGAGCCTTATGTAGTTTAAGGACTTTATGTTGGTATTTGGGGTTTTCAAATCTGCAGGGTTGTTTTACATAAACATCTTCGCCTATGAAGCCATTAAGAAAAGCACTTTTGACATCCATTTGATAAAGTTTGAAACCACGGGATGCTGCAAATGTAAGTAAAATTCAAATAGCCTCAAGACGAGCAACCAGTGCAAAAGTTTTAGTAAAATCAATTCCTTCTAACTGAGAATAACCCTGAGCCTATAGTCTAGCTTTGTTTCTAACTACAGACCCATCCTCCCCTTGTTTGTCTTTGAAAATCCATTTAGTTCCAATAAAATGAACATTAGGTGGAGGATCGACTAAAGTCCAGACTTGGTTTCTCTCAAAATTTTCAAGTTATTCATGCATGACATTGATCCAACTAGAATCAGAAAGTGCATAACTCACATCTAATGGCTTAAAAGAAGCAACAAAAGCAGAATCAATGAAATGAGCATGAGAACGTGTTACCCTTTGATCAAGCTCACCAATGATCTGCTTTGGATGATGCATCCTTTGGATGTGGTGTGGAGCCTCGTGGCGAGATGCAACCTCTCCCTCAACTTGTGCTTGGGATTGGTCGAAGATGACCGATGTCGAGGTAGTAGCTTCGGGGCCTCTTGCCGAAATGGTCGAAGCAGGTTTGGCTTCGGAGTCGACGTCGAGGGTAGTAGGGGATCATTCTTGAAGTCTTCAGGATCTTCATCTTCAAAGATGGTCTGACACATATCGTGTTCGCTTACCTGTTCAAAAGCAGAACTAATACAGGGGGTTGATTCATCAAAATTCACATCACATGACTCGATGGCAGTGTTAGTCTTCAAATTGAAAACGCGATAAGAATGACCATGAGTAGTGTAACCCAAAAAGATCCCATAAGAAAAACGCAACTCAAACTTGTCCAAATTTCCACGTTTTAGGATAAAACATCGACATCCAAATACTCGAAGATGAGTAACATTGGGTTGTCTTCTAAAACATAGCTCATGCGAAGTCAAGTTCAAGATTGAGCTCAAGAAAATCCGGTTTGAGATGTAACGAGCAGTGTTCATGGCCTCAGCCCAAAACTTTCTAGGTAGTAGTCCTGTGCTCATCGAGCATCATCCTAGCCATCTCAACCAAAGTGTGGTTCTTTCTCTCAACTACACCATTTTGTTGAGGGACCCGCTGAGCAGAGAATTGATGTTTTATGCCATGCTCCATGCAAAATTCAATAAAGAGACTATTTTTGAACTCCATGCCATTATCACTTCGAATGAATTTCAATGCACTAAGGAGTTTAGTAAAAAGTATAAAACCTAAGCTCCGAAAGTGTGAAAACACTTCATCCTTGCTAGATAAAAGAAGACCCAAGAATAGCGAGAGAAATCGTCGACATTGACTAACACATACCACTTACCGCCCAATGAACTAACCCGAGAAGGACCTACAGTGTCCATATGGAGAAGTTCTTCGGGTTGTTTAGTCATTACCATAGTGACTGGTGAATGCGAATGACAATCATTTTGCCATGTTGATAAGGGGCGCAAACCAAATTCTTCTCAAACTTGAGCTTGAGCAATCCTCGGATTAGACCTAGGGCACTCAGACGAGTAAGCAACTCAAAACTCATATGTCTTAGTCTTCTATGCCACTTCCAAAGCACAGAAGTTGAATGAGCAACAAGGCAGTGAGAAGAACCAAATGACTCATAAAAATCAGCTCTAAAAACTCTCCCAACTCTAAAGATCTTACAACCCAAAATGCCATTAGAATTGAGTACTTGCGAAGTATCGCGATGAAATCGCACTTCGAAGCCCACGTCAAACAACTGAGATACAGAAAGCAAATTGTATCCCAAATTTTCAACCAAAGCAACATCTTTGAGAGTGAAATTAAACCAAAGAAACTTCTTCGGTTATTGCCTAAGGTGATTTGCTCCTTTTGCTTGGTTGTGGTGAGGGTGAGTGAAAATATGACGAGGAATCAAGCACTAAGAGATACGAGCAGTGGGCACAGTAAAAGTAGACTATCTGCACACATGTAAAGTGGGGTGATGCAAAGTGCGAGGTCTACCTACATGATGCAACTCAGACGCATGATGAGGTCTCCCAACCCGTCGAGGTACAAAGCCACTAACTCGAGGTCTAGCACCATATGAAACATGGTGAACACCACGAGGGGCAAAATATGTCCGAGAAGATTGGGGAGCCTCGTAAACAGGACGTGAGTAAAACTCAGACTCATGCATATCTAGAGGTGGGTAATGCATGTCCTGGAACCTCAACGCCTTAGAACGTCATTCATCCTTGATGCGACGGAAACAAAACCCAACCAAGTGACCCACCCACTGACAGTAAGAGCAGTGAAACACTCTCCTAGGGGCACTCTAATAGGTCAAAGGAACATGCTCCATGGGTTTCTTTAGAGGGTTTTTCTTGAGTGGAGCAAGTGAAATTTTCTTTGGAGACTGGGTTGGTTTCTTGCCTTTCTATGGAGTGTCTAACTGGGCTCTTTCTTTCTCTATAGGACTGAAAGTAGCGACCAGAGGGGGGCGTGAATGGGCGCCTAAAAATTCTTTCGAATTAATGGCCTGCTCCCAACATTCAACGCACCTCAAAAGACTTAGCAGAAAAAAGTAAACAGATCATCAAAGCCTAAAAGTATCTAGCCTATAAACGACCGGTGTCCTAGTCAAAGAAACACCAACACAGTGCTAATAGGCAGATTAACAAAGCATTTAATACATGGCAGATCAAACTTCAGAGAAATAAATCATCACAGCAATTGATCTGAGTGCACGTACAAAAGAGAAGTCTAACTGTTCAGAGTTATCTCTAGTTCGGTACTTGACGAAGCCTGCAATGCCGAAGCCTGCTTTGAAGCGGTCGTGCCGAAGCCTGCCTCGTCGAAGCCTGTAGTGTCAGAGCCTGCTTCGAAGATGAGGTGCGAAGGCTGATGGAGACGAAGCTGGTTCAAAGTGTTTGTGTGAAGACTGAGGCTGACGAAGTGAACTGCAAACAATCGAAGCTTGAACAATCGAGACTCACCAACCAGCACTCCGAAGCCCACAGAGTTCAAAGCCAAAGGCAGGACTTCGAACCGTGCACTTCGAAGAAGTAGTGTACAAAACAAGCTGGCGAAGTCTGTTCTTGCTGACGAAGTATACTATGCGAAGTATACTTCAAACAACAAAAGCTTCGAACAAGTGCAAAGAAAAACAGCGAGGTGTACTTAGCAGAACTTCGAAACAAGCACTACTCAGCAAAGTATGCTACACAGCAGCGAAATGCACTGCACCTTTGAAACATTGCCAAAGTGCACTATGTAATCGAGGGTACTTCGCACAGCCGAAGGTCACATGCCAGAACTCCGTGGGCAGTTAGCGAAGCATCTATGAACGAAACCTATACTCCGAAATAAAAATACTTCGAAGTCCTGAACAAAGATCCAAAAGCTTCGAAGTATACAGACTTTGCTTACGAAGCCTAAGTCCTTCGGAGTACATTCAACGGACTTCGTCAGGAGCTTCTGTAGGACCGAAAGTAGCGACCAGAGGGGGGGTGAATGGGCGCCTAAAAAATTCTTTCGAATCAATGACCTGCTCCAAATACCCAACGCACCTCAAAATACTAAGCAGCAAAGTGAGAACAGATTGCCTAAGTCTAAAAGAATCTAGCCTAGAAAAGACCGGTGTCAAAAACAGAGAAACATCAACACAGAGCTAATAGGCAGATTAACAAAATATTCAAGACATGGCAGATCAAACTTCTCAGTAAAATAATCTAGGTACACATGGAATGGGATGAGAAGTTACTGTTCAAAATCTGTCTCCTGTTCGAAACTTGACGAAGCCTGCAGTGTCCAAGCCTGTAGTGTCGAAGCCTGCTTCGAAGCCTGCTGGTTCGAAGCCTGCAGATTCAAAGCCTGTAGATTCGATGCCTGCTTATTCGAAGCCTACAGATTCGAAGCATGCAGGTTCGAAGCCTGCAGGTTCGAAGCCTGTAGGTTCGAAGCCTGCAGGTTCGAAGCCTGCTGATTCGAAGCCTGCTGATTCGAAGCCTATAGGTTCGAAGCCTGCAGATTCAAAGCCTGCTGATTCGAAGCCTACGGATTCGAAGCCTGCAGATTTGAAGCATGCTTCACAGAGTTGGATTTCACACAACAAAAGGGGCTTCGAAAGAAACAGCCAGAAAAGAAACTAGACATTATCTGTTCGATCAAAAAGGCTATGAGGAAAAAGCAAGGCTAGGAAAAATAGCGTACTGTTGCTGCAGGAAAGTAGTACTACTTGCTACAAGAACTAGTATTCATGTGAAGAACAGAAGCGAAGTAGCAAGAGAAGCTTTCACTCAGGAATAAAATGACTGCACGCAAAACAAAACTGCAGTGCTATTAATGAAATGCTGCACACGCAACAACAGGAATAAAAGCTTCCAAACAGTGAAGAGCTGATTGAATCTCAGGAAGAACAGAAACACTGCCTGGCGGTGCACGCAAGGAGAGAGAAAACGCAGGAAACACAAAATGACCCAATGGATGATTAAAAGTGATTTCTGGAAGGGTAGTCCAACCCTAGGGATTGGGGCCCAATTTATAGGCTGCCAATGGCCTAGAATATTCCACCAGTCCCTTAGGGTTTTTACAGACGCAAAAATAAAGGAAAGACTCAACTGCCCTTAGGAATTTTTACAGACACGACTGACTGACTGTGGGCCTAGAGATACAGATGACTTATCCGGAAGCTAAGGTTTCGTAGCAACTACGACTTCTCTTCTGGAAAGTCCGATACAAGATCAACGGTTGTCAGTTTTGCGCCGAAACTGACAAAGCCTCCACCGGCTTTGCACCAGGTACCCGGATTGGGCTGGCCCGATTCCGCAGCTCTCTCAGCCCGGCAATCACTCACCGCCCGTGTACCTGAGTCAATCCTGGTCAACAGCCCAGTGGGTGTTCTGCTGCTCCTGGCCCATGTACCCGGATTGGGCCATCTCGACTTCGCAGCCTCCTCTGCCCGACTGTCGCTCGCTGCCCGTGTACCTGAGTCACACGCGGCCCATGAAACAGCAGATCTCCTCTCTTCTTCAGTCCTCTTTGACTATCGTTGACAATGACTCATCACATCGGGAGCCATGAGGCCCACGCTATTCAGCATGGCTCCTCAGCTTCTCATGCAGAAAAACAACACCAACTCTGAAGGCGATAAAGACCAGAGACAGGCTCCAATGCAAGGTTTCAAAAGGCAGAGCAAAGCTAGCTTCGAATAGGAAAAACAACACTGCTACAGCGAAAACAAAAGCCTGCGAAGCTACTAGTGCTGGCTGCTCTAGGTACTCAACATCTCTGCGCAAAGGAAAAACATGCCTACTGCGAGAACTGTATACTAGTACTTGATTTGCCTAGAGAACAACAAACTGCACAGCAGTGCTACTTCTGCAGCCTAGCATCTAGACAATAAACAATCAGAGAAGAAAAGCACGCAAAACGATGCAACAAATAACACAAAAACGCAGCACACCGAATGACGGAGACAGAGAGAATAAATTCTCACGAACTCGTGAAGAACAGAAGAAACTTGCGGTGGCGGCGCACACGAACAGGAGCAGGAGGAAGACACCAAAATGTGACCCAATCTCTTTGATTAGAAAAGTAATTTCTGAAAGGGTCACCTAACCCTAGAGATTGGGGCCCTATTTATAGGCAGCCCAATAGCCTAGGAATATTCCACTAGAACCTTAGGGTTTTTTACAGATGCTGAAATAAAAGGAAAAGACCAAACTGCCCTTAGGATATTTTTACAGACTCGACTGACTGACTGTGGGCCTAAGGACAAAATAGTAAACTCCTATTTACAGATGACTTATCCGGAAGTGGAGCTTTCATAGCGCCTACAGCTTCACTTCAGGACGGTCCGTTCCAAGATCAACGGTCGTCAGTTTTGCGCCGAAACTGACAAATGAGGAGCCATGCTGAATAGCGTGGGCCTCATGGCTCTAGAAGTGATGAGTCATTGTCAACGATAGTCAAAGAGGACTGAAGAATAGAGGAGATCTGCTGTTTCATGGGCCGCGTGTGACTCAGGTACACGGGCAGCGAGCGACTGTCGGGCAGAGGAGGCTGCGAAGTCGGGCTGGCCCAATCCGGGTGCATGGGCCAGAAGCAGTAGAAGACCCACTGGGCTGTTGACCAGGACTGACTCAGGTACACGGGCGTTGAGCGATTGCCGGGCTGAGAGAGCTGCGGAGTCGGGCCGGCCCAATCCGGGTACCTGGTGCAAAGCTGGTGGAGGCTTTGTCAGTTTCGGCGTAAAACTGACAACCATTGTTTATTTATCCGACTGTCCAGAAGAGAAGCCGTAGTCGCTACGAAAACTTAGCTTCCGGATATGTCATCTGTAACTCTAGGCCCACAGTCAGTCAGTTGTGTCTGTAAAAATTCCTAAGGGCAAGTAGAGTCTTTTCCTTTATTTTTGAGTCTGTAAAAACCCTAAGGGGCTGGTAGAATATTCCTAGTGTTGGGCTGCCTATAAATAGCACCCCAATCCCTAGGGTTTGGACTACCCCTTTGTGCTGAAATCAAATCTGTTGGGTCACTTTTGTCTCCCGTCTTCTCTCTCCTGTGTGCGCCGCCAGGACCTGTTTCTCCCTGTTCGTGAGTTATTTTGGCTCAAATCTCTTGGATGCATTTAAGCCTTGGTTCCTGGTAAATTTATTGGTTGCATTTTGTTCGGTTTGGGGAGTTATTGCGCTGGCTACGGGCTGCTGTGTTTATTTCTTGAGAAGAAGCTTCTTCTGCTGCTCTTGTTCTTCGTGAGAGGGAGTACTAGTTCTTGCTGTTGCTAGTAGTACTGCTTCTGTAGCTACAGTACTTGCTGCCAGCTTTTTACCTTCTACTGTACTGCCTTTTTGATCGAAGCAGAATGGAGTAAATGCCTTTTTGACTGTTTCTGCGAAGTCATCCTTCTCTGGTCGAAGCCCCTCAGCTTCGTGAGGCAGGCTTCGATCTAACATTTTCACGGTGGTCATTCAAACTGCGAACTTCGTATTTCTTGTGTCTGAGTTGCTAGCTTCGAAGTTCTTTCTGTATGGACAGCATGGCATACTTCGAACTAGCATACTCCGAATCTATCTGTTCGAAGTGCACACTTTGTTAGGCTTCGGAGTTGGATTCGAAGTTTGTCTTTTTCTGATAGACTTCGATTGGATTTCTTTGTGGTGTGTCAGCCTTCGATTCTCCTTCCGAAGCTTTCCCTGTTCGAAGATAGAGTGTAGGCTCCGGACTTGATTTTCTGTCACGTGACATACTTCGCTTCTTTGTTGAAGGTGGTCTATTTGTGTGTTGTGTTCGAAGCTTTCTGTTCGAAGGTCGTGCTTCGAAGCTCTCGGTTCAAAGTTGTGTTCGAAGTTGTATCTTCGAAGTGGTCACTTCGAAGCAGGCTCCGACTTTGTCACTTTGATCCGAAGCTCTTGGTTCGAAGCTGTGTTCGAAGTCTTGTCTTCGAAGTACATACTTCGAATCAGGCTCCGGCACTGTTTTACTTCGCTCCGAAGTACACTTCGCCTCTTACCACTTCGAACTAGGCTAGACAGTGACACCTTCGGCATTTCGGACAGTCTCCGACACCAACCTCCGAAGCAGACCTCGTTGTGCGAAGGGGGCTTCGCCAAGTTCCGAACAGGAGACAAATTTGGACAGTAACTTCTCTTTTCATTTTTTACATACTTAGATCATTTCATTGAGAAGTTTAGGCCTAATACAAATTGTTCATCTGCCTAGTTGCACCACTTTAGTTTCACACTGTTTATCATCAGTTGCTTCTAGGTTAGAAACCTTTAGACTTAGGCCTTCTGTTTATTTTCTGCTGCATAGTATTTTGAGGTGCGTTGGGTATTGGGAACAGGCCATTGATTCGAAAGAATTTTTTAAGGCGCCCATTCACCCCCCCTCTGGTCGCTACTTTCGGTCCTACAAATGGTATCAGAGCGAGGTTAGGGTTTTTCCATACCTTAACCGGTTCTAAACCCCAGTAGTGACTATGACGTCTCCTGGCAAGGTCCCGTCCTTGGAAGCCTATGGCTATAATTACAAGGATGATCCGGTGGGCATCTGCTTCATGGCCTTCGGAGATAAGCCGAAGAGCCGCTCACACCAGCGCCGAAGATCCCGCAAGAGCTTCTGCTCAATGGCTCTTGGGGATAGAGACGAAAAGAGCTCCTCCGACGACTCCAACGACGACGATAGCAAGGTATCATCTTATGAGCGTGAAATTGTTGATTTACTTGAAAGCAATCGTCAGGAGTTAAAGTATCGGGAGAAACTGCTTAGGGGGGCTAAGAAAAGGATAGACGAGTTAGAGAGTGAGCTTGCCGTGGCCAACGGTAGAATTGAGAGTCTATCTTCTTCCCCTTGCTTGGGTGATAGCAGTGAGTGCCCGAAGTGTGAGGTGCTTCTGTGTGACCTGTCGACTCTGAAGTCCAGGTACACAGAAAGGGTTGATGAGAGGGACGCTTTGGCCACTGAGCTTGAAAGCGCTCAGCTGGAGCTGAAAAATGCTCAAGCCACTGTCGTCGCACCCTGTGTTGATTGCCCATCTCATCTAGCTGCCTTAGCTGAGCTGAAATCCAAGGGCGATGAGCATTTGGGTGATTTAGAGAGGTTGAGAGCTGAGCTTGCGCAGACTAGGCTAGAGCTTGAGACATTGTCAGTTCCACCCACTGTCTGTGAGAACTACCTGTCTCTTATAATGGAGTTGATTAAGCTAAAAGCCGGGAAGTCTGTCCAAGAAGAGAGTGAGTGTGAGACCTGCTTGTCTCAGGTGGAGGTTCTAGCTTCCTTGAGAGAGGAGCTAGCAGATTCTCAGAATGAGAACTTTTACCTCTGTTCTATCCTGAGTTGGATCAGTGCCAGAGAGCCACAGCTTGGCATGATGATCCAGCAGTTCAAGAGGCAGGATGGGTTTGGGGTAGGTTACACCTACACCAAGGCTGACTTTGAGAGTGCCATTAGCCGGGCAGTGGAGTGGAGTAAAATGACTCCAGAGCAGAGGTATCCCAAGACTCACTCCACTGAGTCTTCCCAGGCTTGTCAGCCCAAGGATGGAGTGATCCATGAACCACCTAAAGCTCCACCCAAGAAACCTATCTGGGTTCCAAAGCCCAAAAATCTTCACACTACTCTTGACTCTCTTCCTGGACTCTCTAAGCCCAAGAAGACCACACCAAACACTACCAAGCCCAAGAATCCCAAGCCTCAACCACATCCCAAGAAGCCTACCTATCATTGTGAGTATTGTCAGAAAGACGGGCATCTTGCGGAGTTTTGCTTCAGGAGGAAGCGGGTTGAGAGAGCAGAGAGGGCTCGTAGTGATCAGGAGCAGTTCTACCAGCAGGGTGGTAGACTGCGTGTTCCTCGGCGCGGGGAGAGGCTGGAGGCCAGGCCGCGTCGTGTAGGTGGTGGTAGAGGAGACGGTTTTCGTCCCCGTGCTCCAGTTGGTGGTGTTCGTTCCGGTAGAGTTCCAGACCGAGTTGAGTACGGTTCTGGACCGCGTGACCGTAGGGTTAGGCAAAACCGAGGACCGCGCTTTGAGCCGCGTTTTGGTCCAAATTCTTATGATGGTTTTCGCTTTCCATCTTTTGAGCAGATGGCTCGACACTGGTTTAGCTCTTTTGCTAAATCTGGTGCCGGACCATTTGCTCCCACTTACAGACATTGATTGTGCAGGACCGGGGACTGGAGGATGTTTGGATCATGGACTCAGGATGCTCTCGCCACATGACGGGACATCGCAGATGGTTCTCCAGTCTCATTCCCCCGAGCTCCAAAGAATATATCACGTTCGGGAACAGCGGTCAAGGGAAAGTAAGTGGCATAGGCTCAATCAGCATCTCAGACCATTTCTCTTTAAAGAATGTTGCTTTGGTTAAAAATCTGAACTTTAATTTAATCTCTGTGTTGCAACTTCTTGAGGATGGTTTGGAAGTGCGTTTTAAGAAGGGCAATTCTTCTGTGGTTGATTCTAGAGGGTCTTTGGTTTGTCAGATTTTACCCTTCGGTAAAGTTTTTCGAATTGACTTCTCTAGTTCTTTTGGCCCTTCTCGCTGTTTGATTGCTGGATCTTCTTCTGAGCTCTGGAAGTGGCATAGGAGATTAGGTCATTTGAGTTTTGATCTGCTAGTCAGGTTAAGCTCTATGGACCTCATCCGAGGATTGCCCAAGCTTAAGATGGAAAAGGATCTAGTTTGTCATCCCTGTCGTCATGGGAAAATGGTTGCCGCTTCTCACTCACCTGTGACTCAGGTGATGACTTCATATCCGGGCGAGCTTTTACATTTGGACACTGTAGGTCCAGCTCGGGTACGCTCAGTCGGTGGGAAGTGGTATGCACTTGTGATTGTTGACGACTTTTCTCGTTTCTCGTGGGTTTTCTTTTTGGAGTCTAAGGATGAAACTTTTCAATTTGTCCATGACCTGATTTTGAAGCTGAAGAATGAGAACAATGGCCGGATGCGAGCAATTCGCTCCGACAACGGCTCTGATTCAAGAACTCTCAAGTTCGTCAGCTTCTGTGGTGATCAGGGTCTGGACCATCAGTTTTCTTCTCCTTACACTCCCCCACAGAACGGCGTTGTGGAACGAAAGAACCGCACGCTAGTTGAGATGGCCAGGACGATGCTCGATGAGCACAGGACTCCTAGGCGTTTTTGGGCTGAAGCCATGAACACGGCTTGCTATCTGGCCAACCGCATTTTTCTTAGAGCTTACATTGGTAAGACGTCATATGAGTTGCGTTTTGGCAGACAGCCCAAGGTGAGCCACTTGCGAGCGTTTGGCTGCAAGTGCTTTGTGCTCAAGAAGGGAGGGCATTTGGACAAGTTTGAGTCTCGTTGCTGGGATGGTATTTTTCTTGGATATGCATTGCATTCTCGAGGCTTCCGTGTTTGGAACCTCGAATCCCAGCTGCTTGTCGAGACATGTGAGGTTTCTTTTGACGAGTCCTTGCCTTCTTTGACTCCTTCTTTTGAGCTTTCTGGTGATGATGAGCGCGGAGAGTCCATCTTCAAGGAAGATGAGGATACTCCAGCTGCTGTTGAGGGTGGGCCCTCTGCATCCCCCGCAAAGCCCACACCTTCTGTGACTTCGACTGATGATGAGGGCGGACCTCTGATCACTTCTTCCACTTCGATCGAGCCCCCTCAGTCAAGTCCAGAGGTGCCAGCTGCTGACTCCGGTGAGGTGACTTCAGATCACCAGGGAACCCGAGCAGTTCAGCGTGACCATCCCTCAGAGCTCATCATAGGTGATTTGTCTGAGAGGACTTTGCGTTCTTCTGCCTCTCTCGCTGTGTTTGCTGAATCTGCGTTTGTTGCATCTTTTGAGCCCAGAGACATTTCTCAGGCTCTTTCTGATTCCAATTGGATTAATGCTATGCAAGAAGAGCTTGAAAATTTTGTCCGCAATCGGGTTTGGACATTGGTTGAGCCGCCACCAGGATGCAACCCCATAGGCACCAAGTGGGTATTCAAGAACAAACAAGATGAAGATGGGGTTGTGGTGCGCAACAAGGCTCGACTAGTTGCCCAGGGTTATTGCCAGAAGGAAGGTATTGACTTTGAAGAAACCTTCGCTCCTGTGGCCCGTCTTGAGTCCATTCGTATTCTTCTAGCTTTTGCCGTTTCAAACGGTTTTAAGCTTTTTCAAATGGACGTTAAGAGTGCTTTTCTGAACGGGTTCATAGAGGAGGAGGTATATGTTAGGCAACCCCCCGGTTTTGAGAACCCAAAGTTTCCTCGACATGTTTTTAAGTTGCATAAAGCTTTATACGGGTTGAAGCAAGCCCCCAGGGCTTGGTATGACCGGTTGAAGCAATTTTTGTTGGGGAAGGGCTTTGTGATGGGGTCTGTGGACAAAACTCTTTTCTTGCTCAGAGATGCTTCAGATTTCTTAGTCGCTCAGATTTATGTGGACGATATTATCTTTGGCGGTACTACTGATTCTCTTGTGTCCAAGTTTTCTGAGCAGATGCACAGTGAGTTTGAGATGAGCCTCATGGGTGAGCTTAAGTACTTTTTAGGTCTCCAGATCAAGCAGACCAAGGACGGCACCTTCATCCACCAAGGTAAGTACACTCGTGATATGCTTAAGAAATTTGACTTTGGTGGTGAATTGAAGCCGCAGATGACCCCGATGGGCACTTCTGGGGGTCTGGACAAGGATGAGAGCGGTGTCAAGGTCAATGAAAGGGAGTTTCGAGGGATGATTGGTTCGCTGTTGTACTTGACGGCAACAAGACCGGACATTCAGTTCGCCGTGGGACTTTGCTCGCGTTTTCAGTCTTCACCACGCGCGTCTCATCGGCAGGCTGTCAAGCGCATTTTCAGGTATCTCACCTATGCGCCTGATCTTGGTCTTTATTATTCAGCATCATCATCTCTTGACTTATCTGGCTTTTCGGACGCTGACTTTGGTGGGTGCCGGTTGGATCGCAAGTCGACTTCCGGTACTTGCCAGTTTCTTGGTGTTGGCGTAAAAGATTACGCTAACAGGTTTCTGTAGAAAAGAAACTAACAAACGAAGTGTTTGTGAAGCAAACTCTTCTAAGCCTCCGAAAGGATAATAGCTTAGAATAGTTCTCAAGTGTGTATTGAATCACTTGTATTCGGTCCCTATTACAGGGTGAAATGGGGGGTATTTATAGGCTTAAACATTAAGGAAAAGACCTATTTACCCCTCTATTACAACCGACATTAAGGAAACTATTCAGTTTCCTTAATAGGGCTAAAATGGTAAAAGACTAATCTAATAAGATAGAAGATAAGTTTTCCATCTTAGCTGGCAGAAAAGATCCTGAAGGGCTTTGGTTCGAAGACATACTTCGAACCAGTGTCTGCCTTCGGGCTTCGAACCAGGTTCCGGGCATCTTCGAAGATGGTTTTCGGACAATCTTCGAACTGGTTGGCTGTCTTCATGCTGCTTTGGCAATAACCCCGAAGATGAGATATTTTCCCCCAACAGTAGCCCCTCGAATACGCTTCTCCGTTTGACCTGTAACGTTTAGGAGGGCAGTATACGCAAGAAAAGTATTCATGCGTAGGGGTTAACAGATTTATATCATCTCCAAACTATGTGGAGATGAATGCTTCGAATTGGCATTCGAAGGAGTTACATTCGAAGTAACTTAGAAGTATCTTTAGAAAGACTGAAGACTTTTTAGACTTAGAAAAAATAGCCGTTAACCTGTTTCTTCTAACAGAAGTTAAATGATCCGTTATTTTCGGAGGAAAATAACGGGCAAGAATGCGAAAGGGCAGGACTCAAACGGTAACAAACGGAACATTTAGGCTATAAATAAAGAGCCCAAAACTTACCCGATTACCTTTTCACCGTTTCCTCTCAATCAAAAACTTTGTGAGTCCCTTGAGTTCTTGAACCCTAGCTTTCGAGTTCATGAGCCCTAGTCTTTGAGTTCTTGAGCAACCAAGCGATCGTAATGGTGAAGACCAAAGGATCTGCGCCTCCTTCGGCTTTGGCTCGGCAACAGGCAGCCGCAGCAGCAGCAGCGGTGACATTGGCGGCGGTACCCTCGATGCAAACGGGAACATCCATGGCGGCAGGGGGGAGAAATCCCCAAATCCCCGATGACCAAGGTCTGTGTCCACCTTCGACTAAATACTTGGATCAGTCTTTTGAGTTGGGGCCTTCTACCTGCAAGAGAGAATCTTTGGCAATCACAGCAGGGGGAAAGATTAGCAATGGAGTTATGATTCGGAAGCCGGGCAAAGAATCAATCCCATCACCAAGACCCGGAGAGGTTGTAGTGTTCGAAGCTTTTTTCGAAGCAGGCTTGGGCCTCCCTGCTGTAGATTTCTTGGCCGAAGTACTTGACTTGTTTCATGTAACCCTCCCCCAGCTATCTCCGAATGCTGTAGCTAGATTAGCTATCTTCGAGTGGGCACTGAGAGCCGAAGGTTGTGAGGGGAGGGCTGAAATCTTCGCTCCACTTCATAGAGCAACTTGTCAGCCGAAGACCTTCATAGGCTCCGGAGGTGAGAAAGTGGTGGTTGCCTTCGGAAGCATTAATTTTAGGCTTCGAGACGAATATGCCCTGCAATTCCCTGCTAAGGCCATCAATGCTAGACTGTTACACTGATTGGGTCCTGAGGTGGTTTTATGCCGAAGTCGGAGCGAGCAGTCCTCTGGCTGGGCCTCTCAAAGAAATCCGATTCCGGAAAGAAGCCTTAGTGCAACCTGACGAAGGCCAGCTTGAAGCCCGCCTCAACTTGCTTCAGAAAATTAGCCGAAGGTTAAGCATGCGGGATTTAGCCGAAGAATTCCTCGGACTGCAAATTCCTCCGCTGATGGCCAACTGGCCTATCATCTTCGAAGATGACTCCGAGGGCGGCCTTCGCAAAATCAATTATACTTCAAGCCCTGCAGGTAACTTCGAAACCAACATGCATTGTACATATTTACTTCGAAGAAAGACTAACTCGAATTATTTTTTAGCTTCTTCAGCCCCTATTACTTCAGAACAAATCGTAAGGGCTTCGGAGAAGATTTTGGGTGCTCCAACTCCATCGGAAAAAGAATGGCGAATCAAATTAGTAGGAAGTTGGGAGCGATTTAACAGAGTATGGGGAATGTTGGAATTAACTCCACCCCCTCTGATGGATTGGGTGCCTCAGGAGAAAGGCCCCAAGAAAAGAGTAGCTGAAGCCGGAGCTTCAAGTTCAGCGAAAACTCCGGTGAAGAAGGTGGCTCGGAAGCCAAAGAATCTCGCACCTTCGGATCCTGCTCCTTCAAGCTCAAGAACCTCACTTTCTGGTTCTAAAGAGGATGAAGGTACTTTATTAGTGAAATTGATTGATGAAGATGCAGATCAACGAAGTATTCACATTGAAGATACTGTAGGTATACCGGAGCCCCAAACCAACATCGAAGAAGTAAGAGCTCCGGATACCCAAGATGAACAGACCGAAGCCCCTATGGGTGGAGATGAAGTCGAAGTTCCTGCAACTTCGGTTGTGGAGGAAAGGGCTGATCACGGAGATGCTCCGACAGCGGAAAATCTAACTGCGGAGTCAGATGATGACTTCACTTTTGATCCTCCGATCAGTCCAGTACTCGATCTCCCGGAGAATGTTGAAGGTAAATTTTTGCATAATTCTTATCAATTTCTGCAAAATTATACAATGTATAATATTTCTGTTATTGCAGAGCCTCCTGTTGTCGAAGTACCCCTCGAAGATACAATTCAAAGGCCTTCGACAACTTCGGAGCCACAACCGGAGGTTACTTTACAAGGGCCTGGAAGAGGTAAAAAGCACATAGAGCCTCTCCCGACTCAAGGATCGACTTCATCTGAGTCAACAGATGAAAGTGAATCAACTGAGGGGGGGCCATCTTCAGAAGTTCCAAGAGCCTCGGAAGAAATCTCCGGACCTTCGCTAAGCAGAGCTGATCAGAAGGCTTCAGTAATGCTTCCTCTCATAACTCCTTTTTTGGAGGAGAAAACCGGACTTGGGACTTTGGTTAAACCTTTGGGTCAAGCTAGTCGCAAAGTCGGGGAAACAGAACTGGTAGCCCTTTTAAGCAGGGTGAAGGGTTCGGAGCTTAACCTTGCTGTGGAAAGAGCAGCTTATCAGGTATAAAGCATCTTCGAAGCAAATAGCAAATTATATATGAATAATTTCTTATTTCAGTTTTTCTTTTTTCTTAGCAAGCAGTCTTAGCCCGCGCTGCGGCTTTATCGAGCGAAAATGAAATTGCTCAACTTCGGGAAGAGAACAAAGCTCTTCAAAGAAATTTTAACTTCTCCGAAGGTCGAGTAGCTCAGATGGATAACGTAATACTAGCAAAGCGAAGGGCTAGGCAAAGCTTGGAGGCTGCGAAGAAAGAGCTCGAAGCGGAAAGAATTGTGCTTCGAGCAGAGGTTGAGAGACTGCGGACGGAGGATGCAGCGAAGGGGTCCGAACTTGTAAGGCTACAAGAAGAGGCTGGCCAACTCCGGATTCAAAAGAATGCTTTGACTACGGAGAACGCTAGAATCTCCGGGGTTTTAGCAGAAACGACTTCGGCCAAAGATGCGCTTATTGAGGAAAGGCTTAAGTCTGAGAAGGTGGCTTCGGAGGTCATCGAGCAGATGCTAGGTGTCTTGGAGTACTTCGGTACTACTGGATCACTACCTTCAGATGACAATGTGACTCTGCTGCGCCGGTTAAAGAGGATCCAAGGAGCAGCGAATCAAATGAAGACGGCAGGCATGCGTTATGGAGAACTCTCCGGACAAGTGTCTGCCCTTGGATTACTTCGTTACTATGAGGATTTGGGCCGAGTAATTACTCCGAGCGCAGAAGGCTCCATCATCTTTGACGACGCAAGACTTCTGACTCCTTCCGAAGGCGTGGCTGCCGCCTGGCGAGCCTTTCAAACTTCATGGAGAGCCGAAGGTCGATCTGCGATCAAGGCTTGGATTGATGAAGGCCAACGCCAGAAGCAAGTTCGGAGCCAGGCTTCGAGCAATCTACCTCCTTCGAATCTGCAGGTTTAGGAATATTTTAGGATTTCTAATCATGTAAAGCTTTATGCTTGTAAACATTTATCAATGAAAGTCTTGTTTATCATATTTTTAGGCTTTGCCTCTTATGGAAGATATCGAAGTGTTAGAGCTTAACAGCGAACTTCGCTCACTGTGGAACACCTTCGAACTTCTAAAGAGTTATAAGCGTCCTCGATTTCTTATTCCTCGAGATGACTCCGACGTTATTGCGCCTGAAGTAATCAAAGACGTATTGTCTTATATTAAAAAGGAAGATAAAGAGATTGACGCAAACACCTCGTCTTCTGAAGACACTAACTGGTCCGAAGACGAAGGTGAAGCCCAAAATAAAAGATCTGAAGATCTTAGAAGCTAGGAAAGAAGCCCCGAACGGCTTCGAACTTGGGCCGAGCTTCAACAAGAGCAGAAGGATTTTAGAGCTTCGAAGGAGAGGAAGAGAGTTAAACGTAAAGTTCTTAGAACTTCCGATGTTGGAACTAGTCGTTCCACCCCTAGCTCTCGGGACCGAAGAGGTCTCCGATTCCTTCTTGGTATAGATACCAATTTTTCATAATGTAATCTGTAAATACATTTATTTCAATAATGAATGCCGATTTAAAATTGTCTCCATATTTACTAGCCCCTCTTTGGGTATAAGCAACTTCGAACTGTATTCAAAGATGGTTATGCGCAAAGAAAAAACTTCGGAGTACAATTTTTTGGGGGTTCGGAGCCCCTCTGTCATTTAAAGATCTTTTGAAATCTTATGAAATGTCTTCGACTTTTTGTAGTCAGAAGAATGGTAACTTGGTACCTTTGTTTTACGAAAGAAATCAATTGAGATAACTTCCAGGACACTTTAGTGTCTTAAAGAATTTGTCACTTTGGACTATGTTAACAGACATTCGAAGCCCATGGCTCAAATGCTTTTTTGTTTTAGCCACCTTCGGCTATTTTTGCAGAAGTCTATCAGCCGGAGCTTGGACTTCGCAGAATTTGGCCACCTTCGGCTCTTTTTTGCAGAAGTCTACCAGCCGGAGCTTGGACTTCGCAGAATTTGGTCACCTTCGGCTCTTTTTTGCAGAAGTCTACCAGCCGGAGCTTGGACTTCGCAGAATTTGGCCACCTTCGGCTCTTTTTTGCAGAAGTCTACCAGCCGGAGCTTGGACTTCGCAGAATTTGGCCACCTTCGGCTCTTTTTACGGATGTCTGCAAGCTGCAGCTTGGACTCCGCAGATTTTGGCCACCTTCGGCTCTTTTTACGGAAGTCTACCAGCCGAAGCTTGGACTGCGTAGAATGTGGTATTGGCTCTTTTACGGATGCCTACAAGGTATCAGCTTGGGCTCTGGATGGATTTCAGCCACCACACCGGAGGCTTCGACTTTATGGGTACGAAGTCTGGAAATACAACCCAGCTTAATGACACTTCCCTCTCGATCGACTTCCGTTCCAGCGCGTCCGCTCGGAAAACTAGGAGTGTCAAGGGGAAGGCATCTATCAGGGTGTATGCTTTATTAATTTAGAGGTGATTACAAGCGAATTACAAGGAGCCCTTATGCGAAGTATCGCTTTAGGTGCTCCGCATGCCAAGTATGTGCTAACTCTTCACCTTCTAAATTAGCTAATTTGAATGAACCAGGGCGCCCTGAGCGGACAATTAGATATGGACCTTCCCATTTATTGCCTAACTTCCCTGGTGCTATAATGCTTCGTAGAACAAGATGACCCGGCCTTAACTCACTGAGCTTAACCTTCGGGTCATACCAAGTCTTCCTCTGCTGGTGATACTTTGATAAATTAGCTACAGCTCGAAGTCTTGTTTCTTCTGACAAATCTAACGAAGCTTGTCTCTCTTCTTCGATGTCTGGTTCGGTGCTGCGAAATGATCCCCCTTTGAGCTCCGTTGGGGTCATAGCTTCATCTCCGAATAGCAGTCTGAACGGAGTAAAACCTGTGGACCTTGTTTGCGTAGTCCGAATGGACCACAGAATCTTCGGAAGCTCTTCGGTCCACAGTCCCTTTGACAATCCTACTATTCTTCGATTTACCCCTGATAAAATATTTCCATTGGCTCGCTCAACGGCTCCATTCGACTGAGGATGTCTTACTGCAGCAAAACATAGTTGAATGCCTAGGTCTTCGCAAAACTTCCTGAAAGGCTCTGCGTCGAACTGTGTTCCATTATCAACTATGAGATATCTAGGCACTCCGAACCGGCAAATAATGTTCTTCCAGAAGAATTTCTGTACATTGTTCGAAGTGATAGCTGTTAAGGGCTCTGCTTCTACCCACTTAGAAAAATATTCAATAGCTACCACTGCGAACTTCAGATTTCCCTTTGCTAACGGAAAGGGACCAATTAGATCCATACCCCATCTGGCCATAGGCCATACTGGAGCTATGACTTGAAGAGCTGTTGGTGGGCGATGACTCCGTCGACCCATCCACTGACATCCTTGACAAGTGCGGACCAAGCTCTCCGCATCAGCTGTTATTGTGGGCCAATAAAGCCCCTGGCGAAGTGTTTTTCCTGCCAGAGCTCTAGGGGCTAAATGGCTTCCACAAAGGCCTTCGTGAATTTCTCGAAGAATTTCTTGACCTTCGGCTTGAGATATACATCGGAGTAGAGGGGAACATACTCCGGCCTTGTATAATATACCGTTGATTAACTGATAGTTTCTTGCTCTGAGCTTTAATCTTGACAATTGGGGCTCTTCGGGCAAATTTGTTCCTCCTTGCAGGAGTTCTATGATCGAAGCTTTCCAATCTGCACTAGGAATGCAAAGAATCTCCGTAGAGGCAACTTGTGGCACCGAAGGTACATTGAGCTCCTCATAGAAAGCTTCGTCAGGTACATCCACAGCTCCGGCTGCAGCCTTCGCTAAAATGTCCGCTTGCACATTTTCAGCTCTTGGTATACTCCGAATGTAAATACCCTTGAAGTGTGCTTCGATCTTGCGGATTTCTTCTAAATATTTTGCAAGCTGTGGATGTCGGACTTGAAAACTTTTGTCAACGTGCCCTGCTACTATCTGAGAATCTGTTTTTATAATTATTCTTGTAGCCCCTAGCGCACGTGCTTTCCGGAGTCCCAATAAAATCCCTTCGTACTCCGCTATATTATTGGTAGACTTAAAGTTGAGTCTTGCGGAGTACATTGCTCTTTGCCCTGACGGTGAAATCAATACTGCTCCAATGCCTGCTCCGGATGCTTGGAAAGCCCCATCGGAGTAAATGATCCAAACTCCGTCATCTGATTTCTCTGGAGTCAACTTCGCAGGTGGAGTCCACTCTGCTACGAAGTCTGCTAGGACTTGAGATTTGATAGCTGTCCTTGCCAGGAAAGATATGCCAAAGGGTGCTAGCTCTACTGCCCACTTTCCAATCCTTCCAGTGGAATCTTTGCTTCAGAGCATATCTCCTAAAGGATACGAAGTTGGTACAATTACATTATGAGCCAAAAAATAATGTCTTAGCTTTCTCGAAGCCATTATCAGAGCATAAACGAACTTTTCAAGTTCGGAGTATCTTGTCTTCGCTCCTGACAATGCTTCGGATACAAAATAGACAGGATTTTGGACCAACTTCCCATTGATATCTGCTTCTCTGACAAGGACTTGCGCTGACAGCTGAACCTGTAGCTGCAAGATACAGGAGTAGGGTTTCGTCCGCAATAGGCACCGTGAGTGTAGCAAGATTGCTGAGATAATCTTTAATATCTTCGAAGCTTTTCTGACACTCCGGTGTCCATGCAAAATCTTCAGACCCTTTCAAAGCTTTAAATATTGGCAAACTCCTCTCTGCAGACCTTGATAAAAACCTGCTAAGTGCGGCCAGACGTCCAGTCAGCTTTTGCACTTGCTTTAAATTCTCCGGAGGAGCCATCTTCTGCAGCGCAGTTATTTGAGTAGGGCTAGCTTCAATTCCCCTGCTTGAAACTAAGTACCCTAACAACTTTCCAGCCTTAGCTCCGAATACACATTTTTCGGGGTTAAGACGGATCCCACATGCCCGAAGGCTATTGAATGTTTCTGCTAAGTCTAGGCTATGTTGGTGCTTTAAAGCACTCTTTATTACAATATCATCCATATAGGCCTCTACATTACGGCCTAGTTGATGACCTAGAGCCTTAGCAACTAATCTTGAAAAAGTAGCCCCGGCATTTCTTAGGCCGAAGGGCATTCTTACATAGCAGAAGACTCCCGAAGGAGTTACAAAGCTCGTCTTGATTTCATCTTCGCGCTTCAACCATATTTGATGATAACCAGAATACGCGTCAAGGAAACTTAGTAACTCCGAACCTGCAGTGGAGTCAACTAGCTGATCAATTCGGGGCATGGGGTAGGGGTCACGTGGGCACGCTTTATTCAGAGATGTAAAATCAATGCACATGCGCCACTTCCCGGAAGACTTCTTCCTGACGAAAACTGGGTTGGCTAACCATTCCGTATGGGCCACTTCTCTGATAATGCCAGCCTTCAACAGTTTTTCAACTTCGTCCTTAGCTAGAGCAGCTCTCTCTGCGGACATCTTCCGGAGCCCTTGTCGAACAGGTCGGGCTTTCGGGTTTACGAGCAAACTGTGCTCAATAATATCCCGATCGACTCCGGTGATATCTTCGTCAGACCAGGCGAAGACATCCAAATTTTCTCCCACGACTTTTCTAAGGAAGTTGCAACTTCAGGAGGTAAATCTTTACCAAATTGAAAAGTGTATTCTTTACCATCTTTGACAATGACCTTCGTTGCAATCTCTCCTTCAGGACTTGGTCTCGGAAATGACTTCTTCGAAGCTTCGGAGGAGGCTGAAAAAATTTCTTCATTATCCTGGACACTATTTACTTGCCTCGGATCAAGAGGAGGACCGTGACCATATTCTGCCCTCCGAGCCATGGCTTGATCTCCGAAGATTGTCAGGACTCCTGCTTGTGTGGGCATCTTCATGCACAAGTAGTTGTGATGCGCCACAGCTCCGAACTGATTCAACATGCCTCGTCCAAAGATGACATTATAAGCATACGGGGCATCTACCACATCAAAGATAACTTCTTCAGTTCGGGCTAGTAAACCTTCTCCGAAGGTTACTTCCAGGCCTATTTGACCGAGTGCATCAAGCGGAGGTCCTGCGAAGCCTTGCAGAGGACGAGCCGCTGGGAGGAGATGCTTCCGGGAAATGCATAACTGATCGAAGGCTTGCACAAAGATGATATCTGCCGAACTACCTCCGTCAATTAGCACCCTTCGGACTTCAGTCCCTGCAATATCGGCAGTAATAACTAATGGATCTGCATGTGGGAACTTGATACCAGCTGCATCCTCCGTAGAGAAAGATATTGGAACATGAGACCACTCCAGCATTGCAGCTGCAGATGACGAAGTCCCAATATGGCCTACTTCTCGAACGTACTCTCTTCGCTGTCTCTTGGACATGCTTCCGAGGGTACCTCCTCCGGAGATAGGGAGAACTACTCTCTTTCCTCTATCTTGCCCTTCCTCTTGCTTCGGAGGTGGCATAACATTGGCCACCGGAGGGTGCCTTGCAGCATCAAAATTTTCTATTCGCGCCACAGCCTGGACCGGCTCCGGGCGCACTGCTGCTGCTGGACTTCGGTCGGTACTACCTCGACCCGAAGTTCTTTCCAAGTATTCTCCCCTTAGGGTAAGGATAGCCTTGCAAGTGTCAGTTGCATGGCTTCGATTCTCTCCATGTATACAGCAAAAAAGGGTCTGGCCCTTGCCAGCCGTTTTCCCTGGCGGCTTCCAACCGCTGGACTTGTTCCCCGCAGACTGTGGAGCTCTTGGTGCAAACTTCTGTGGGGGTGCAATGTTCAAAACTTCAGAGCGAGGGTGCTTTTGCCCTCTTCTTCGATCATGTTGCACTTCGAAAACTGGTTCTTCCGGCTGTGCCGAAGTCTTCACCTCTGCTTTAACTTCTTGCAATATTGTCGAAGTAGCAGTAGTCCTCCGAAGCCAACCCTCTTCTGACCTTGCATACTCCTCGAAGTATGACATCAGCTGTGATACTGTGGTGATGCTCTTCCGATGCAATTTATCCAGAAGGCCTTATGACTGACGCCTTCCCGAGCCGCATCAACCACCGAGGATGTGGACAGCCCCCGAATTTGCGACTTCGTGTGGGCGAAGCGCTTGAAGTACTGCCTCAATGTTTCTCCGGGGAGCTGTTTTACTTGGAAAAGGCTTCCTGTTGACATGGGAGGCACGAAGGTGCCCTGAAAGTTACTTATAAACTTCCTCTTCAACTGTGACCACGAAGTGATTGATCCTGGCTTTAAAGACCAGAACCATCTCAACGCCACTCCTTGAAGAGCTAACGGGAAGCACTTCGCCATAGTTTCTCTGTCTCCGCCACTAGCCTCAATCGCTAGGGCATAAGAACGTGCAAACTCACTAGGATCTTCGTCTCCGGCATACTTGGAGAGCTTCGAGGTTTTGAACTTCGGATCGAAGCGAACCTTCTGCAGCTTAGGATGCAACGGAGATTCATTGTCGTAAGAGGCGTTCTCCGGGGCTTCGGGATAACCAAAATCGTCGTCTTCGGGCACTTCGGGGATAGCTGGGGTGGCTTGAGAGCGAAGCCTGTTCGCAGCCTCTTGTCGCCACCTCGCTACCTCAGCTTGAAGGTTGGCCATTTGAGTGGCCATGTCTCCAAGGCTATCTTAATCTCCTCCGGAAGGACCTTTCGGGTCTTGAGAACTGGTATGATCAGTTCGAATCGGAATGGAGGGTGGCGGAGTGGCTCCGGGCGGTCGAAGTATGGAAGGGGTTGGCGGAGAGGTTTCGTATCCTCGAGGGATAGAAGCCCCTTGCGGAGTTTGAGGTGGAGGGATAGTCGAAGACCCTCCGACTTCGACTGTGTCGAAGGGTATCTCTCCGGAGATCCGAGAGGACCTCCGAGTGGGATTGCGAGGTGCGCTCCGTTTAGGAGGCATGATGTAAGAAATTGGTAGAGAACGAAGTTTTTTGAACTAGGTTCCCCACGGACGGCGCCAACTGTTGGCGTAAAAGATTACGCTAACAGGTTTCTGTAGAAAAGAAACTAACAAACGAAGTGTTTGTGAAGCAAACTCTTCTAAGCCTCCGAAAGGATAATAGCTTAGAATAGTTCTCAAGTGTGTATTGAATCACTTGTATTCGGTCCCTATTACAGGGTGAAATGGGGGGTATTTATAGGCTTAAACATTAAGGAAAAGACCTATTTACCCCTCTATTACAACCGACATTAAGGAAACTATTCAGTTTCCTTAATAGGGCTAAAATGGTAAAAGACTAATCTAATAAGATAGAAGATAAGTTTTCCATCTTAGCTGACAGAAAAGATCCTGAAGGGCTTTGGTTCGAAGACATACTTCGAACCAGTGTCTGCCTTCGGGCTTCGAACCAGGTTCCGGGCATCTTCGAAGATGGTTTTCGGACAATCTTCGAACTGGTTGGCTGTCTTCATGCTGCTTTGGCAATAACCCCGAAGATGAGATATTTTCCCCCAACACTTGGTTCTTCTCTTGTCTCTTGGTCTTCTCGAAAGCAATCTGGAGTTGCTCTTTCGACCACAGAGGCTGAGTACGTAGCTGTTGCTAGCTGCTGCTCGCAGTTGGTTTGGATGATTTCCACTCTACGAGATTTTGGGTTGTTCTTTCCTACCAGGGTTCCATTGTTTTGCGACAGCACTAGTGCAATTAGTGTAGGGAAAAACCCATGTCTCCATTCAAAAACCAAACATATTGATGTGCGCTTTCACTTCTTGCGGGATCAATATGAGAAAGGTGTCATTGACCTTATTCATGTTGACACCCATCATCAGTTGGCTGACATTTTCACCAAACCCCTAGATCAGTCTACATTTGAACGTTTAAGAGGGGATTTGGGTGTTGTGTATCCTTTCTAGGATATTTTGCGTCAGTTTTCTTTCTTCTTTACTCTTTTCTTGAGTCCTTTTGTGTGTGTTCATATCTTGCATATTCACGTATCACACTTTAGAGATGCTTCTGTTATATGATTGAACTGCTTTACTTATTCTAGCGGGTACATGCTTTTGATTACATGTCGATGATCATGCTTTGATTCAGTTCACTTGATATACCTGATATCTGTCATGTGCATGGCTTTTACGCTTTCAACTTGAAAAATGATCACCTTTGCTTCTGGTAACTAGCATGTGTAGGCTGAGTGTTTTTGCTATCTGTTACATGCCTTGTAGCCAGTTCATCACATAGATGCAGATATGCAACTTGGACATCTTTATGCTTTAACATGGAAAATGTGCTATAAAAATGATAAAAATCAAAAATGAATGAAAATTCCATTCCTTTTTATGCTTAAGTTGAAAAGATCCAAGTGGGTTTGCCTTGTCGCATTGCATTGTTCTGGACTGCTTACCATAGCACTTTGGTATGAACTAGGACAGTGTAGTGTATGCCAAGACCAATGTCTTAAGCTTCTGATGGTCCAGTTCTGGCCTAGGCTTGACTTGGTCGGTTAGCATAAGGTTTGACATGCAAATAACCCTTGGCAAAAATGAAAATGAAAAAGGAAAATGAAAAAGCCTGAACATTTAAAAGGATAACAAGTTTGCTGAAGCACTTTGTTTTGAACAATGCTTATCTGGGTAGATATCAGTTAGCTTCTGCATCTCATGCTTTACCTTGCTTGTTTACTAGAGAATGTGGTGATGCTTTTATTTGCAAAACTTGACAAATGCGTGCTAAATGACTTTCTTTAGATATCATCTCTTGCACTGATCATGCCATGTGTCTTAGATAGTATTTCTTTTGCTATACCTGATAGATATTGTATTTGCAGTCAATCATATCTGAGAAGCATGCTTTCTACACTCCACCTGCACCCCTACTGCATTCACTACATATTTTGAGGGGGAGTTGCATTTCAGGGGGAGTCTGTGTCTCTTTTGAGTGCTTGATGAGTTCACTTGTCAACAAGGGGGAGAAAAATTGGGATCAGAGTTTAAGGGGGAGTTCTTAGTTCTTACTCTGCTGATCTCCTTGTTGTTCTGAAATCGCACTCATTTTGAGCTTTTACGTTTTGGTTAACCATAATGACCGTTTCTTGCTTTTGGTTGGCTTTTGGTCATTAGGGTTAAACTTTTACCTTATTTTTCTTCTTCTTTGTTCTCTTGTATTTTGTTTTCGTGTTTCCACATTTGGTTCACAGGTGCTGAAGAGCTGAGAATTGAGAAGTGTTGACAATGCACTCATCAAGGGGGAGATTGAGGAGCCATGCTGAATAGCGTGGGCCTCATGGCTCTAGAAGTGATGAGTCATTGTCAACGATAGTCAAAGAGGACTGAAGAATAGAGGAGATCTGCTGTTTCATGGGCCGCGTGCGACTCAGGTACACGGGCAGCGAGCGACTGTCGGGCAGAGGAGGCTGCGAAGTCGGGCTGGCCCAATCCGGGTGCATGGGCCAGAAGCAGTAGAAGACCCACTGGGCTGTTGACCAGGACTGACTCAGGTACACGGGCGTTGAGCGATTGCCGGGCTGAGAGAGCTGCGGAGTCGGGCCGGCCCAATCCGGGTACCTGGTGCAAAGCTGGTGGAGGCTTTGTCAGTTTCGGCGTAAAACTGACAACCATTGTTTATTTATCCGACTGTCCAGAAGAGAAGTCGTAGTCGCTACGAAAACTTAGCTTCCGGATATGTCATCTGTAACTCTAGGCCCACAGTCAGTCAGTTGTGTCTGTAAAAATTCCTAAGGGCAGTAGAGTCTTTTCCTTTATTTTTGAGTCTGTAAAAAACCCTAAGGGGCTGGTAGAATATTCCTAGTGTTGGGCTGCCTATAAATAGCACCCCAATCCCTAGGGTTTGGACTACCCCTTTGTGCTGAAATCAAATCTGTTGGGTCACTTTTGTCTCCCGTCTTCTCTCTCCTGTGTGCACCGCCAGGACCTGTTTCTCCCTGTTCGTGAGTTATTTTGGCTCAAATCTCTTGGATGCATTTAAGCCTTGGTTCCTGGTAAATTTATTGGTTGCATTTTGTTCGGTTTGGGGAGTTATTGCGCTGGCTACGGGCTGCTGTGTTTATTTCTTGAGAAGAAGCTTCTTCTGCTGCTCTTGTTCTTCGTGAGAGGGAGTACTAGTTCTTGCTGTTGCTAGTAGTACTGCTTCTGTAGCTACAGTACTTGCTGCCAGCTTTTTACCTTCTACTGTACTGCCTTTTTGATCGAAGCAGAATGGAGTAAATGCCTTTTTGACTGTTTCTGCGAAGTCATCCTTCTCTGGTCGAAGCCCCTCAGCTTCGTGAGGCAGGCTTCGATCTAACATTTTCACGGTGGTCATTCAAACTGCGAACTTCGTTTTTCTTGTGTCTGAGTTGCTAGCTTCGAAGTTCTTTCTGTATGGACAGCATGGCATACTTCGAACTAGCATACTCCGAATCTATCTGTTCGAAGTGCACACTTTGTTAGGCTTCGGAGTTGGATTCGAAGTTTGTCTTTTTCTGATAGACTTCGATTGGATTTCTTTGTGGCGTGTCAGCCTTCGATTCTCCTTCCGAAGCTTTCCCTGTTCGAAGATAGAGTGTAGGCTCCGGACTTGATTTTCTGTCACGTGACATACTTCGCTTCTTTGTTGAAGGTGGTCTATTTGTGTGTTGTGTTCGAAGCTTTCTGTTCGAAGGTCGTGCTTCGAAGCTCTCGGTTCAAAGTTGTGTTCGAAGTTGTATCTTCGAAGTGGTCACTTCGAAGCAGGCTCCGACTTTGTCACTTTGATCCGAAGCTCTTGGTTCGAAGCTGTGTTCGAAGTCTTGTCTTCGAAGTACATACTTCGAATCAGGCTCCGGCACTGTTTTACTTCGCTCCGAAGTACACTTCGCCTCTTACCACTTCGAACTAGGCTAGACAGTGACACCTTCGGCATTTCGGACAGTCTCCGACACCAACCTCCGAAGCAGACCTCGTTGTGCGAAAGGGGGCTTCGCCAAGTTCCGAACAGGAGACAAATTTGGACAGTAACTTCTCTTTTCATTTTTTACATACTTAGATCATTTCATTGAGAAGTTTAGGCCTAATACAAATTGTTCATCTGCCTAGTTGCACCACTTTAGTTTCACACTGTTTATCATCAGTTGCTTCTAGGTTAGAAACCTTTAGACTTAGGCCTTCTGTTTATTTTCTGCTGCATAGTATTTTGAGGTGCGTTGGGTATTGGGAACAGGCCATTGATTCGAAAGAATTTTTTAAGGCACCCATTCACCCCCCCCCCCATCTGGTCGCTACTTTCGGTCCTACAACAAAGCGTCCACCGACTTTGCACCAGGTACCCGGATTAGGCAGGCCTGATTCCGCAGCTCTCTTAGCCCGACAATCACTCGCCGCCCGTGTACCTGAGTCAATCCTGGTCAATAGGCTAGTGGATCCTCTGCTGCTCCTAGCCCAGGTACCTGGATTGGGCCAGCCCGACTTCGCGGCCCCTCTGCCTGACAGTCGCTCGCTGCCCGTGTACCTGAGTCACACGCGGCCTAGACGCAACAGGTCTTCTCCTCTTTTCAGTCCACTTTGACTACCGTTGACAATGACTCATCACATCTGGAGCCATGAGGCCCACGCTCTTCAGCATGGCTCCTCATTCTCTAAGGTAGTGGGTAAGGTGAAGACAGTTTTGTTCTCACTGTCTGAAGGTGTTCTCTCAAAACCCAATCCTAGAGCTGACCCTGCCCTGTCAGCACACATCTTGGTCTTTGCCAAGAGCAAATCCATCCTACCATTTCCCTCAGTGCATTTGTTAACCACCGAAAGAAGATATTCATTTTTAGTCAAAAGATTTTTTGCTTGCCCTCTAGCAAAACTGAGTTGGTCCTTAAGGGTGATGCATGTTGGACAAGTAGGATGCACATCATTAGAACACTCATCACTCTCCAATCTAGCCTCTAATTCCTCAACATGCTTGTCTCTCAAATTAATGCTATAAATCAATAAAGGACAGTTTGAACAAGCATCAAAAGAAATAGGTCTAGACTCCACCACCAACAACTGCTTCTGTGCACTCTCAAGCTCATCAATAGTTTGAGCATGCACAGAACGCAACTGAGCAAACTCACTCATGACAACAGTGCATGATTTACATTCGGCATCATCAATTTTAGACTTAAGCATGACATAATCAGTAGAAAAAGATTCTAGCCTAAGTCTAAGCGGCTTGAACAAGTAATCTATTGAGAAACCAAGGGTTGGTTTCGGAGTCTGTGATGAGTGATTGACAGGGTTAATCCTCTAGTTCGGAGGTTGGATCTCCAAAGGTGTTCGGAGGTTGCTTTGGTTGCTGCAGCTGTTGTAGCGGAGTGTGCCTGTCGGAGGGGTCAGATAGTACACGATGACTGGGTTTGTACCGGAGGTCTCGGTACTTTGGGCGGTACACCGGAGTGTGTGCCGAAGGTTGCTAACCTGGAGAGGTCTCCGGAGTACTGGATACAATTGTCTGCTTGTCTGTGGTGCGCAGGGGACTGCGGAGGCGACGGACAGGTTCGTAGCAGGTGAACCTGGGTCAAGCGGGAGGCTTGATGCCAGTGGAGCGAGGAGCTCCGTCACGGTTGCTGCGAAGGGGTCTGGGTCGGACCTCGGGTCGAGGTGCGCCAGGAGAAGGCAGTAAGTGCGGAGCGTGGTTCTGGGTGAAGGTACTCTGAGACAAAGTCCTCGGAGGTGAGGCACTTCGAAGGGTACTCCGGAAGGAGTGACTTCGGAGTATGGTGGATCAAGTCCTCTGCGGAGGCAAAGTGTTCGATGTGTGCTCCAGAGGGAGACACTCGAAGGTACCCGACGAAGGTCTTAGAAGTCAAGGTGCATCGAAGGCATGGTCCGGGTGAGGCTCGTCGAGGAGTGTGCTCGGGGAGAGACACTGCGATGAAGTGCTAATGGAATGCTTCGTGCGGAGGCCTTGGACGGAGGAGGGACTTCGAAGGGTGGTAAACCGAAGGTGGGGCTTCGGAGTGACGAAGGCTTCAGAGCAAGGTTGGCTCTGGAGTGAGGTCGAATTGTGGTACTTCGGCCAGGCATGGCTTCGGTACACGGACTAACGGAGTTCGAGCTGGGAGTAGCTGCGAAGCTGTGGTGGTCCACTCCGGAGGAGGTGGTGCGAAGGCCCAAGGGCTTTGACGACTTCGGCTCAAAACCATCACTGTATCGGAGGCTGTCTTCGGTGAAGCGAAGGCCATCAGGCTCAAGGCTTCTCACCAAAGCTACCGCACGCCTCGCGTGCGAAGGGGGGCTCTAGAAAGGTCAAAGACTGCAAAGGCTGACATTGTCTGCTCTGCAAAAAGCTGACGCCGTCCCCTCTGCAAAGCTGACACAGAAGCCTCCAAATAAAGTTGACTACCTTTTGTACCCCTCTGTTCTGTAGAGACAAAACTGGTGTAAACCCTAGGGGTAAAGTAGTCAATTCACTTGGGTGAATTGTGGCTATAAATATGGGGGCTGGGTAGGTAACATTTAACACTTTGAGCATTTACTGTTGAGCTCCTGTACTAGCCACCACTCTTTGTATTCATCCAGTGAGTTCTTTTACTGTGTTCCTTGTTCAAGCAGCGAAGCCCTGCTTCTGTGTTCATTTATTCTGCTTGAGCTTGTTTGCATACCTCGCTAGTAGTAGTGCACCGAAGCCTGTCCAGGCGAAGTGTGTTTTGAGAGAAGTGTGTTTTTCAGTGTGCGTTCGCTTTGTGTAACAGGAGGCTAGACCTTGCTGCTTACTAGCGAAGCCCTGATCAAAGCCCGTTTTGCTTCTCGTGTCGTAGCCCTTAGCGAAGTCCGCATAGTGTGCGTTTAGACCTTCGTTGTACGAAACCCAGCACCAGTTGCTGTCGCTAAGTATTTGGTCGAAGTCCTCAGAGGGTAGTCCACTCTTGCGAAGGGTGAAGTGCGAAGCCTGCTTGAAGCACCCTGTGTGCGGAGCCTGCACTGACTTAGCAGAGTTGTTTTTCGGGGTTGTGTGTGGAGCGAAGTCTGCTTGACTTCGGACTTTTACCCCTTGTGAAGCGTGTGTTCGGAGCCATCAAATACCTCCCAAACAAGAACTTCGAAGGTTGTGTTCGAAGCCTGTTCCGCAGTAGACTGAATTAAAACCGAAGGCTACTTTTTAGCCTGAAATTTTAAAAGCTCCCATTCACCCCCCTCTGGTCGCCGTTTCCGGTCCAACAATTGGTATCAGAGCAGGTTAAGATCACCAGTTGACCTCAACCGGTTTTGTGATCTGTTGGCGACATGGACAGAGCTAGTAAAATTCCTCTCTTCGATGGGACTGACTTTGCATACTGGAAGGTGCGCATGGAGGCTTACTTGCTAAGCCAAGGAAATGCAATTTGGGAGATTGTGGACTCACAATACTCCATCCCTGAGACTCGCACCTCTCAAACAGAAAAGGATCAGTATAATGCCAACTCGAAGGCTAGAAATATACTGTTCATTGGATTGAGTAGAAGTGAGTTTGATAGGGTGCAGCACCTTAGGACTGCTAGGGAAATTTGGACAACACTCACTATTTTTCATAAGGGCTCTACTCAGATTAAGGCCAGGCGCCAAAGCACATACAATCAACAGTATCAGCTGTTTGTGCAGGCACCTGGTGAATCTATAGATGCCATGTTTTCTCGCTTTGATGCGATAGTGAGTAACTTGCGATCCAACGGGACGCTTGCTTACAGTGATCACGATAGGGCTATCAAGCTTCTCTATGCTCTTGATCGTAGCATATGAGAAGTGAAGATATCCAGCATTGAGGAGTCCGCAGGCTATGACACATTGACGTGTGATGAGCTCTTCAGCAAGCTGAAGTCCACAGAGATTGCCAAGGCATCTCTTGCAGTGCACAGAAGCTCTTTGCCACAGCCATTGGCACTGGTTTATAGCACTAGTCGTGGCACCACTTCAGAACCAAGCACATCTGGCACTTGTGTTTTTGCAGATGGTTTTGATTTGTCCTCTCTGGTCTCCGTCACAAAGGAGCAGGTGGACACTCTGGATGATGATGAGCTTGCTCTCATTGCCAGAAGGTTCCCTCGTTTTCACCATGAGAGACGGGATCAGAGGAGAAGTGGTTTTAGTGGTTGTTTTGAGTGTGGCGACACCTCTCACATCAAGGCTAATTGCCCTAAGCTCAAGAAGAGAGATGAGAGTGAGTGCTCTAAATACCACAAAAAGGAGAGGAAGGCTTTTGTGAAGGGCAAGCGCGGCAAAAAATGGCTAAGAGAGTAGCCAAAGCCGCTTCCAGAGCATTTGTTGGTGCTCTCAGCGACATCGACACTTCCTCAACTGAGGAGTCGAGCTCTGAGGAGGAGGAGTCCCCAAGGAAGGAGGACAAGAAGGACAAGAAGGGACGAGACTTCACCGGCCTTTGCTTCATGGCCGACAGCGATCACAGCGGCGATGAGCTTGACTCATCTGAGGTACCACTATCATCTGACCAGCTTTTAATTAAATTAGATGAGCTGAATGAAGTAGTTCTTGGTCAGGATAGATTACTTGTGCAAGCCGCTAGAGAAAGAAAAGACCTTAGACTTAGGTTATAATCTGTTTCTACCGAATATGCCATACTTAAGTCTAGGGTTAATGATGCTGAATGTGAATCTTGTACTGTAGTCATGGGTGAGCTTGCTTAGTTGCGTTCTTTACATGCTCAAACTCTTTCTGAGCTTGAGACTGCGTAGAAGCAGCTTTTGGTGGTTGATTCTAGTCCTCATGATATTATTGAATGCATGAACTGTTCTTTATTACGCGAGAGCATTAATTTACGTGATAAACATGTTCATGATTTAGAGGCTAGATTGGAGAGGGCCGGTAGTTCTAAGGATGTGCAACCTGTTTGTGACACTTGCATAACCCTTAAGGACCAGCTAGGCACTGTTAGAGAGCGAGCTGAGAACCTCATGTCTGAAAATGAATACCTTCTTTCCGTGGTTAACAAATGCACTGAGGGAAAGGGTAGGATGGATTTTTATGGGGGATTGGTCCCGATCTTCCGCTAGGTAAAGGATAACTTGGATTGGTGGAGAATCTCGACGTTGGCGATCCGAGGCTCCGGTCCGGCGGATCAAAACCTTGCAATCGTTACACCACTGTCTCCGTTGGTTATCAACCACGCAGGACGCGATTGACCTCGCCACGAAGGCTAATTCCTGCAAGCGAACCCAAGAACAAAAGCAAGAACAAGAAGGATACAAGTCGAATGCCAAATCACAGACAAACGATGAAAAGGTGAGGTTTCACAAACGCCGGTGCAACAGCCAATCGGTCCGGTGCAAGGGACGGGATCTAAACACACAAGTGTAGATGCAAACAAAGAAAAACCTAACCCTAAAGGCGGCTGGCGTGAGTATATAAGGCGTGGGCAGCCTGTAGAAGACGTACAGACTCGGACTTATGGGCTAGAAGACGTACAGACTCGGACTATGGGCCAACACGGCCCAATTCTGTCACGCAGGACTGTTTCAAACACACAGGTCGACTCGAGACTCCAAATGAGACGAAACCAACGGCAAACGATCCGTCTTATCCTCAGCTTTCCAAAAAGTCCAAGAACGCGCCAATCGGACTTCGTATGAGGAAGTTATGCCCATTTTAGTGCATGGTGGTCGATGTAGTCCGAACCAGCGTATTCTTGACTTCAAATCATCCGTGCGACTCCGTCTTCAACTCCAACTCTTCTATTCCATCTCCCATGTTCCTAAGCAACAAAATATCACTAGTATTCAGTAGCATCCCTTCCAAAAAAATATTAACATAGTTGCTAAGGAAAGAATTAACCTCATGGTTCAAGCGATGGGCACGGGCGTGTGTGATTGGTCCTTGTAATTGAATTGTAGGTGGAGGCTCCATGTGTGTATCATGTGAAGTGATGTCCTCATCATCCTCCCTCTCTTGAATTGGAGTCGTCCTCGACTCAAGCTCATCGTCATCTCCCAAATATGGCTTTAAATCTGAAATGTTAAATATGGGACTAACCCCAAAAGCTGCAGGCAACTCAAGTTTATATGCATTATCATTTATCTTCTCAAGCACACGGAAAGGACCATCAGCATGGGGCATTAATTTAGACTTTCTCAAATCAGGAAAATGATCCTTGCGCAAGTGCAACCAAACAAGATCACCCGGTTCAAATGTTATTTCTTTTCTACCCTTACTACCATAAGCACGATATTTCTCATTCATTTTCTCTATGTTTGCTTTAGTAGTTTTATGCATTTTAAGCAATAATTCAACACGTGTAGTAGCATCAAAATTCAATTTTTCAGATGGTGGCAATGGTAGCAAATCAATAGGAGCACGCGGATTAAAGCCATAGACCACTTGAAACGGACTTACCTTAGTAGTGGAGTGTACTGACCTATTATATGCAAACTCAATATGAGGTAGACACTCTTCCCAAAGCTTCAAGTTGGTCTTCAAAACAGCCCTCAACATGGTGGACAATGTGCGGTTGACGACCTCCGTTTGCCCATCCGTTTGGGGGTGACAAGTAGTAGAAAACAGCAGCTTCGTCCCCAACTTATGCCACAACGTCCTCCAAAAATGACTTAAAAATTTAGCACCACGATCTGAAAACGATGGTATTGGGAACTCCATGCAAGCGTACGACCTCTCTGAAAAACAAATCAGCAACATTTGTAGCGTTGTCGCTCTTGTGACAAGGTATAAAATGCGCCATTTTAGAGAACCGATCTACCACCACAAAAATACTATCCCTCCCCCTCCTAGTTCTAGGTAATCCTAACACAAAATCCATAGAAATATCCTCCCAAGGTACACTAGGAACGGGCAGAGGCATATAAAGACCATGTGGGTTTAGACGGGACTTAGCTTTATTGCAAGTAGTGCATCGTGCCACATAGCGCTCAACATCTCGTCTCATCCTAGGCCAATAGAAGTGTGTGGACAGCACATCTTCGGTTTTCTTTGATCCAAAATGACACATCAAACCACCACCATGTGCTTCCTGTAATAACAACAAGCAAAGAGAGCTAGCCGGCACACATAACTTGTTAGCACGAAAAAGATATCCATTATTCAGCACATATTTGTTCCAAACACGGTCAACTGTACAATTTGCAAAAGCATCTTTGAAGTCCAAATCAGTAGCATACATGTCCTTCAATGTTTCTAAACCAAAGATCTTATAATCAAGTTGAGAAAGCAATGTATAACGTCTAGATAAAGCATCGGCAATCACATTATCTTTCCCTTTCTTATGCTTAATGATATATGGAAAAGTCTCAATAAATTCTACCCATTTAGCATGTCGTTTATACAGATTTGCTTGACTACGTATATGCTTCAATGCTTCATGATCCGAATGAATAATAAATTCCTTAGGCAAAAGGTAATGTTGCCAAGTTTCAAGCACACGCACTAAGGCATATAATTCCTTATCATAGGTAGAATAATTCAACTGTGGACCATGTAATTTCTCACTAAAATAGGCCACGGGTTTACCTCCTTGTAGCAGCACACCTCCTATTCAAAACCACTAGCATCACATTCTAACTCAAAAGGCTTACTGAAGTTGGGTAGCTGGAGTAGAGGTGCATGTCTAAGGTGATCCTTGAGTGTGGCAAAAGCTTGTTCTTGTGCTGGCTCCCAAGTAAAAGTAACTCTCTTCTTGGTCAACTCATGTAAAGGACCGGCTATGGTGCTGAAATCTTTCACAAAACGCCGGTAGAAACCTGCAAGACCAAGAAAACTACGTACTGCAAGGTTAGTTTTAGTTGCAAGCATGACACGTTCTTTCAGATTAATAACTTGTGATGAAGAAGGAGAAGCAAATTTATCTTTCTGTTGCCTCGAAAGCGTTTTAGCTACTTGCTGATTTTCAGAAGGTTGTTTGCTCTTTTGTGCGTCCTTAGCATGTTTTTCTTGTTCAAACTTCACAATTTCAACAGGAGTCATAGGAAGCAATGTAACTTTCTTTCCGTTATACATAAATGTGTACTTATTGCTCCTACCATGGTATGTAGCATCAGTATCATACTCCCAAGGTCTACCAAGTAATAGAGAACATGCTTGCATTGGTACTACATCAAAATCAGCAACTCCGAAGTATGTACCAATGGAAAATTCGATGTGAGCAGTTTGTGTTACCTTGACCTTACTGCTATTGTTGAACCATTGCACGTGGTAAGGGTGTGGATGTGCACGTGTGGGAAGTTGAAGCTTAGTTACCATGTCGTGGCTCACCAAATTGTTGCAACTACCGCTGTCTATGATGACACGTACACGGCGGTCATTGACGACGAAGAAGGTCTTAAACAGATTGTTCCGTTGTGCCCGGTCGTCCTGGTCCATGTGAGTGCTCAAGACACGTTGTACAATAAGTGCTGCCATGTTAGTGAAAAGACAAAACAACAAAGAATAATCCCTATGGAAAACAACTAGGTGGGTGGTGGGTGTGTGGTGGAAGCAATCCGTCAAGTGCCTTACCCACGCTTGCAAGTGTTCTTACCACGCCGCAATGAGGTCACCAGCCTACAGGTGATGAACCAAGTAGAGGGTGGTGTGCAATTGCAAGAAATGAACCTGTCCTGGCCAAGAGAAAGGTGTAGCTTGGAAGGCAAAGTGAGTAGCAAGGATTAGCGATAGTAATAACAGTTAAACCAAGTTCAATAAGTATTCCCTAGTACTCGTCAAAGTTGCTGGCCTTAGTGCTCCCAATGTGAAAATTCAAGCAATAGAGTGAAACTATGTGCCCAAAACTCAAATGGAAGCAATAACAGGCCAAATTCAGCTCTTTGCAGATCGGACAAGGAATCAGACAAGAGATCGGACAAGGGATCGGACAAGGGTATGTGCCAATTTTTTTTTCTGCCGCTGATCGGACAAGTGATCGGACAAGAGATCGGACAAGAGATCAGACAAGCAATCGACAGGACCGGTTCTCTCTTTTTTTCTCTTTTTTTTCACTATATTTTTTTTTGAACAAGGATGACCAGAGATGCAACCACAAAAATTGGCACCTACAACTGAGGTGGGATATGGTTCACAGAAAATCAACAAGTTCGCTGAACGGTGGGCAAAAACTTTGACCAATTTTTTTCTTTATCTTCCTGATTTTTTTTGGCGATTCTGGTGAGGGCTAACAGGGGAACCATGTTAGGTTACCCCCCAAATTTGGTCAGGAAGACGCTCAAAAAATTTCAGATTTTTTTGCCAAACGAGCGAAAAGTTATGCCTGTTTTACCGAAGGGGGGTCACAAAGACTCGATGTGGAAAACGAGTAGGGTTGTGGAGGGGGGGTTTTCGGGTGGGGAATTTTTTGAGACACAAGACCAACTACTACTCAAACGACAAAAAAGGATTACTAAACCAGCAACAAGACGCGACCAAGAACACAAACTCAACAAGGTTAAAAACTGAAATTAAAATCGCAAGGCACAAAGGGGTTCTCGGTGGGATTTTTTTTTGGTGCGGTTTTTCTGGACTCTAGGTAAAATAAAGAAGATCGAGATTACCTAACGGGAAATCTGAGCTCTGATACCAACTGATGGGGGATTGGTCCCGATCTTACGCTAGGTAAAGGATAACTTGGATTGGTGGAGAATCTCGACGTTGGCGATCCAAGGCTCCGGTCCGGCGGATCAAAACCTTGCAATCGTTACACCACTGTCTCCGTTGGTTATCAACCACGCAGGACGCGATTGACCTCGCCATGAAGGCTAATTCCTGCAAGCAAACCCAAAAACACAAGCAAGAACAAGAAGGATACAAGTCGAATGCCAAATCACAAACAAACGATGAAAAGGTGAGGTTTCACAAACGCCGGTGCAACAGCCAATCGGTCCGGTGCAAGAGACGGGATCTAAACACACAAGTGTAGATGCAAACAAAGCAACACCTAACCCTAAAGGCGGCTGGCATGAGTATATAAGGCGTGGGCAGCCTGTAGAATACGTACAGACTCAGACTTATGGGCTAGAAGACGTACAGACTCGGACTATGGGCCAACACGGCCCAATTCTGTCACACAGGACTGTTTCAAACACACAGGTCGACTCGAGACTCCAAATGAGACGAAACCAACGGCAAACGATCCGTCTTCTCCTCAGCTTTCCAAAAAGTTCAAGAATGTGCCAATCGGACTTCGTATGAGGAAGTTATGCCCATTTTGGTGCATGGTGGTCGATGTAGTCCGAACCAGCGAATTCTTGACTTCAAATCATCCGTGCGACTCCGTCTTCAACTCCAACTCTTCTATTCCATCTCCCATGTTCCTAAGCAACAAAATATCACTAGTATTCAGTAGCATCCCGTCCAAACAAATATTAACATCGTAGCTAAGGAAAGAATTAACCTCATGGTTCAAGCGACGGGCACGGGCACGTGTGATTGGTCCTTGTAATTGAATTGTAGGTGGAGGCTCTATGTGTGTATCATGTGAAGGCTAGGATGGATTTGCTCTTGGCCAAGACCAAGATGTGTGCTGACAGAGCAGGGTTAGCTCTAGGTTTGGGTTTTGAGAGGATACCTTCAGATAGTGAGAACAAAACCGTTTTTACCTCACCCACTACCCTAGAGAAAGAGAGAGCTCTGTTAGACACTCCATTAGCCAAAAAGCCTACCCGAGCTCAAAAGAAAACCACTCCTCCTGCCAAGAAAATCCCTACAAAGAAAACCACTCAACAGAAGCCCAAGGAGCCTGTGAGAATTGCTCCCAAGACCCATGAGAGTGCCCCTAGGAGAATTTTTCATTGTTCCTACTGTCAGCGGGCGGGTCATTTGGTTGGGTTCTGTTTTCGTCGCATCAAGGATGAGCGACGCTCTTAGGCGATGAGTTACCAGGACATGCATTACCCATCTTTAGGTATGCATGAGTCTGAGTTTTACTATCGTCCTTCTTTTGAGGTTCCTCGTGCTTCTCGGAGAGGTTTTGCTCCTCGAGGTGTTCACCATGTTCCATATGGTGGTAGACCCCGGGCGAGTAGCTTTGTACCTCGTCAGAGTAGGAGACCTCGACATGTTGTTCGATCACAGCATGTACGTAGACCTCGCACTTTGCATCATTCAGATTATCATGTGCGTAGACCGTCTACTTTTACTGTGCCTACTACTCGTGTCACTCAGTGCTGGATGCCTCGTCATTTTTTCACTCACCCCAGCACTGAGCGATCGAGATATTCTTATCATGTGTAGGCGACAGATCGAGGCTTGGAGGGCACGTGGATCATGGACTCTGGTTGTTCGCGCCACATGACCAGAGATGCAGCATGGTTCTCCAGCCTCACCACAACCAAGCAAAGGGAACATATCACCTTCGGCAACAATCGAAGGAGTAGAGTAAAAGGTAAAGGTGTGGTAAGAATTAATTCGAATTTCACTCTCAAAGATGTTGCTTTGGTTGAAAACCTAGGATACAATTTGCTTTCGGTATATCAGTTGCTTGATGAGGGCTTCGAAGTGCGATTCCATCGTGATACTTCGCAAGTACTCAATTCTGATGGCGTTGTGGTCTGTAAGATCTTTAGAGTTGGGAGAGTTTTTGGAGCTGATTTTTCAGAGTCATCTAGTTCTTCTCATTGTCTTGTTGCACATTCTACTTCTGAGCTTTGGAAGTGGCATAGGAGACTAGGGCATATGAGCTTTGAGTTGCTTGCTCGTCTGAGTGCCCTAGGTCTGATTCGACATGGAAAAATGATTGCTACTTCGCATTCGCCAGTCACCACAGTGATGACTGAACAACCCGGAGAACTTCTCCACATGGACACTATAGGTCCTTCTCGGGTTAGTTCTTTAGGCGGCAAGTGGTATGTTTTAGTCATTGTCGACGATTTCTCTCGCTACTCTTGGGTCTTCTTTCTTGCCAGCAAGGATGAAGTGTTTTCACACTTTCAGAGCTTGGCTTTGAGACTTTTCACTGAACTTCCAGGTGCATTGAAATTCATTCGAAGTGATAATGGCACCGAGTTCAAAAACAGTCTCTTTGTTGACTTTTGCATGGAGCATGGCATAGAACATCAATTCTCTGCTCCGCGGGTTTCTCAACAGAACGGTGTCGTTGAGAGGAAGAACCACACTTTGGTTGAGATGGCTAGGATGATGCTTGATGAGCATAGGACTCCTAGAAAATTCTGGGCTGAGGCCATGAACACTGCTTGTTACATCTCAAAGCGAATCTTCTTGCGCTCAATTTTAAACTTGACATCTTATGAGCTACGTTTTGGGAGACAGCCCAAGGTCACTCATCTTCGAGTTTTTGGCTGTCGTTGTTTTATCCTAAAACGTGGTAATTTGGATAAATTTGAGTCGCGTTCTTCTGACGGGATCTTTTTGGGTTATACTACTCATGGTCATTCTTATCGTGTTTATAACTTGGAGACTAACACTGTCATCGAGTCATGTGATGTGACTTTTGATGAATCAACCCCCTCTGTTAGTTCTGCTTTTGAACAGGCAAATGAACACGACATGGAACAGACCATCTTCGAAGAAGAAGATCCCAGAGATTTCGAGGATGAACCCCTACTACCCTCGACATCAACCCCCGAAGCCGACCCCGCTTATACCACTTCGGCATGAGGTCCCGAAGCGACTACCTCGACATCGGTCATCTTGGACCACTCCAACGCACAAGTTGAGGGGGAGACTGCATCCCGCCGTGAGGCTCCACATCTTGTTCAAAGGATGCACCCTCCCGAGCAGATCATTGGTGAGCTTGATCAAAGGGTAACACGTTCTCATGCTCATTTCATTGATTCCGCTTTTGTTGCTTCTTTCGAGCCCTTAGATGTTAGTCATGCACTTTCTGATTCTAGTTGGATCAATGCCATGCATGAGGAACTTGAAAATTTTGAGAGAAACCAAGTCTGGTCTTTAGTTGATCCTCCACCAAATGTTCATTTCATTGGAACAAAATGGATTTTCAAAAATAAACAAGGGGAGGATGGGACTATAGTTAGAAACAAGGCTAGACTTGTAGCTGAGGGTTATTCTCAACTAGAAGGGATTGATTTTACTGAAACTTTTGCACCTGTTGCTCGCCTTGAGGCCATTAGGATTTTGCTTGCCTTTGCGACATCCCGGGGATTAAAACTCTATCAAATGGATGTCAAAAGTGTTTTTCTTAATGGTTTCATAGATGAAGATGTTTATGTAAAACAAGCCCCTGGTTTTGAAAACCCCAAGTACCCACATAAAGTCCTTAAACTTCATAAGGCTCTTTATGGACTCAAGCAGGCCCCTCGGGCATGGTATGATAGACTTAAGTCTTTTCTGCTTGAGCGGGGGTATTTGATGGGCTCTGTTGATAAAACCCTGTTTAATCTCAAGCATGGCAAAGATTTCCTTCTAGTGTAGATTTATGTGGATGATACCATCTTTGGTGGCTCTTCTCATTCTTTGGTTGCCGAGTTTGCAGATGCCATGAGCAGGGAATTCGAGATGTCCATGATGGGAGAGCTTACTTTTTTCCTTGGTTTGCAAATCAAGCAAAGCAAACAAGGTACTTTCGTCCACCAGACGAAGTACAACAAGGACCTGCTCAAGAAGTTTGACATGGCAGATGCGAAGCCCCTCGCCACTCCAATGGCTACATCTGTAGCATTGGATCCTGACGAAAATGGAGAAGCCGTAGATCAGAAGGAGTTCCGAAGCATGATCGGCTACCTCCTCTACTTGACTGCTATGAGGCCGGAAATACACTTCGTAGTGTGTCTGTGCGCTCATTTTCAGACTTCACCACGAGCTTCGCACCGTCAAGCGGTAAAACGCATTCTCAGGTATCTCAAACATACCCTTGAATTTGGCATATGGTATTCAACGTCTTCATCTTTATGTCTTCGAGGTTATTCCGATATGGATTTTGCTGGGTGTAGGATTGATAGGAAGAGTACCTCTGGTACTTGTCATTTTCTAGGTACTTCTCTGGTTTGCTGGTCTTCCCGCAAACAGTCTAGTGTTGCATAATCGTCGGCTGAGGCCGAATATGTTGCTGCAGCTAGCTGTTGCTCTCAGATTTTGTGGATGACTTCCACTTTGCGGGATTTCGGGTTAGATTATAAGAGTGTTCCACTTTTCTGTGATAACACTAGTGCTATTTGTATTGCAAATAACCCGGTTCAGCACTCCAGAACCAAACACATTGATGTGCGATATCATTTTCTCAGAGATCACAATGACAAGGGTGATATTTAACTTCAATATGTTGATACCCAACACCAGCTAGCCGATATTTTCACGAAACCCCTCGATGCTTCTCGATTTGCCTACTTGCGTGGGGAACTTGGTATTTGTCACCCTTACGGCATTTTATGAGGGGGAGCTATTTTTAATTGTCGTCCATATGCTCATCATGTGTGAAATTGCATTTACATCTTTTGCATTTATATGCCTCATTTTAATTCATGAAATCATGACAGCTCAGCTCTTTTTAATTTATCTAAAACATTAATGTGCATGATGTTTTCCTTTCAAAATCAAATCGTGCTCACTGCTCAATCTTGTATCTAGCATGTTTAAGCAGGACTGCTTTAGCTATCTTTTATCTGCTTGATAGCAAGACACTTTTCTTCGGATGCTAAACATTGCAACTTGAAAAATTGTTCTACATATTCATGGATATTCATAAAATGCTTATTCATTTAAATCAAAATCAAAAATCCATGATTTGCATGCTTCAAAGTTAAAAGATACAGGTGGGTTTGTTTGTCGCACTACTCTATTCTAGACTGCTTACCATTGCACATTGGTCTGAACTGGAATAGTGTAGTGTCTGCCAAAATCATTGCCTTAAGCTTCTGATGGCTTTCATGCCTAGGCTTGGCCTGATTGGAAAGCATAAGGTGGACAAACAAATAACCCCTGGCATTATGAAAAGAACAACAAAATTCATTGATCATAAAGTTTGCTTTTAATACTCCACTTGAACTGGACTTGTCTGTCTAGAGTAGAACTTGACTTGCTTTGCGCAGTCCCTGCTTTTACTTGTCTAGTTTCCTTGACTAAGTGGTGATGCTTTTATTTCAAAAATGATAAAATCACATGCTGTCATCATGTTTTTAGAGAATGTTAAATTGAGCTGAGCCCATGACCATTGGTATTACTATTGGCATATTTTTGCTTTCTATGTCTTTGCAATTCTTTTAAATGCTCCTTGATGCTTGCATTGCGAAAGGGGGAGAAATTTTTGAGTTCTCTGTTGCAAGGGGGTACAATTAAATAACTCAGGGGGAGTTTTTATCTTAAAAAAAGGGGTGATTTGCCGAAGGGGCTTTTACTCTTGATAGGGGGGAAGAAAATTCTTTTGTCAAGTGACATGATTTGGCTCGTTTCTGAGTTTTTATGGTCACTTGTGTGCTGAAAGTCTTTTAATTTTTCTTGAACTTGAATTTGGTTGTCAATGCACTCATCAAGGGGGAGATTGAGAAACCAAGGGTTGGTTTCGAAGTCTGTGATGAGTGATTGACAGGGTTAATCCTTTGGTTCGGAGGTTGGATCTCCGAAGGTGTTCGAAGGTTGCTTTGGTTGCTGCAGCTGTTGCAGCGGAGTGTGCCTGTCGGAGGGCTCCGACAGTACATGATGACTGGGTTTGTACCGGAGGTCTCGGTACTTTGGGTGGTACACCAGAGTGTGTGCCGAAGGTTGCTAACCCGGAGTGGTCTCCGGAGTACTGGATACACTTGTCTGCTTGTCTGTGGTACGCAGGGGACTGCAGAGGTGACAGACAGGTTCGTAGTAGGTGAACCTGGGTCAAGTGGGAGGATTGATGCCAGTGGAGCGGGGAGCTCCGTCATGGTGGCTGCGAAGGGGTCTGGGTCGGACCTCGGGTCGAGGTGCGCACGAACGGAGGGAGAACGCGTCGTCCGCCGAGCGGGAGGCTTCGCGCGGCGGCGCTAGGATTTCCCGACGGGCGCGGGGGGAGGAGGCGAGGGGTCGCGAGGGGAAGAGGCGAGGGAGGTCGCGCGGCGGCGCTAGGGATTCGCGAGGGGCACGGGGGGCGCTAGGGTTTCGTGGGGTGGGCGATGATTTCATGAGGGGGCGACAAGGCAGCCTTGCGCGGCGATTCGGACAGAAGCTTGATGGGCCGGGCCGTAGCGACGAGAAATCGCGGCGCGTGTGGCGGGGAGCGGAGCGCGTGGCAGGGAGCGGATGGAGGAAACGGAAAATTTGTGGCTTTATAATAGTAGTGATATTGTCGTGGAGGAGAGTGTGATTGGAGCCGTGTTGACACAAGACATCGAAGGGAAAGAGTACATCATCACCTTATTGAGTCGTCGACTTCTGGATGCCGAGACAAGGTACGTGTTTGTGGAGCATTTGTGTTTATCCCTCTATTATGCGTGTACCAAATTACGTCACTATCTTCTCTGTAGCACATGTATTGTCACTTGTCAAAGGGATGTCATAAAATACATGTTGCAAAAGCCGATTCTAAGTGGTAGAATCGGCAAGTGGGCGTATGCGTTAATCAAATATGATTTGTCTTATGAACCGTTGAAAGCTATGAAAGGCCAAGTAGTTGCTAATTTTCTAGTGGATCACCACGTAGATGTCAATTGGGGCAATGAAGTCACTTTGATTGAAGTATTACCATGGAAACTGTACTTCGATGGTTCGGCTTAAAAAAATGGCCGAGGTGTTGGAGTGGTACTCGTATCACCAAGTGGTATGCACTTTGAAACCTTGGCCCGTTTGGAATTTCATTCGACTAATAATCAAGCCGAATACGAGGCCCTATTGCTAGGTATTGAGTTGTTAAACTCAATGGGTGTGAAATATGTTCACGCATATGGCGATTCTTTATTAGTCGTGCAACAAGTCGCCAAGCTTGCCCAATATTTTAACGGTTTGCTAAATAGCTATTTGGACAAGTGTTTAGACTTAATTTCTACTCTTAATGATTTTGAGATTACTCATGTGTCTAGAGAGGCCAACTCACTTGCAAATGACTTGGCTCAACAAGCATCAGGCTATCAAATCAGAAGAGGTAAATTCTGTGCACAGGAAAAGCCAATGTTTGGAGATGATGTAACACCCGAGGGTACTACTGTCGATCTGAACAACTTTGTGGGCACGGTACAACCATCCTTGCGTACCCGGTTTGACCGACCATGTCAGGACGGTCAGACCGAATTGTGCCAATCAACTGGCTATAGCCGGTTGAATCGGGCCAATAGGGTTGGTCTGACCGATCGTTGTCAGGAAGGTTTAGTGCTCGGGGGTTGGTCCAAATGATAAATATTGAGGCCAGTTCTAGCGGGAATTTGGCCATTGCTCCTCTAGTTAGTGAGGACGATTGGATGGTCCCAATCGTCCAATATTTGAGAAACCCGAGCCAAAAGGTTGATCAGAAAGTTCAGCAACAGGCTTTCAAATTTGTTTTGCTCGACGATGTGTTGTATTGCCGAACTATTGATGGGGTGCTTTTGAAGTTTTTGGACCTCGATCAGGCTAGAGTTGCTGCAGGTGAAGTACATGAAGGGATTTGCGGTACTCATCCGTCGGCCCCAAAAATGAGTTGGATGCTCAAAAGGGAAGGTTTTTATTGGCCGACTATGACTAAAGACTGTTTTAGGTACTATAGAGGGTGCGAAGCTTGTCAGAAGTTTGGGAATATTCAGCTAGCGCCCGCATCGGCACTTAATCCTATTATGAAACCGTGGTCGTTCTGACGTTGGAGTTTAGACTTCATCGGCCAAATTCATCCTTCGTCTTCGAAAGGGCATCGGTTTGTGTTGATGTCAACAGATTACTTCACCAAATGGACTGAGGCCGTGCCACTCAAGAACATGACTCACAATGAGGTAATTGATTTCGTCTTGAAACACATTATACATAGATTCGGCTTTCCCCAAACTCTCACTACGGACCAAGGTACTTCATTTGTTGCTAAAGAGGTGAGGGACTTTGCCGAATACTATGTGGTCAAATTGGTAAACTCTTCCCCATATTATGCTCAGGCCAATGGTCAGGCCGAGTCTAGTAACAAAACTGTAATTAAATTAATCAAGAAAAAGATTGAGGATTTTCCAAAAAGGTGGCACGAGGTACTTTCTGAAGCTCTATGGGCTAGTAGAGTTGCAAAGCATGGTGCCACTAAAGTCAGTCCTTATGAGTTAGTATATGGACAAGAAGCCGTTCTACCGGTAGAGGTGGATCTTGGCTCACTTAGATTTCTTAAGCAAGATGGCTTATCGGTCGACGAATATGAAACACTTCTAAAGGATAATTTAGAAGAGGTGACCGATAATACGTTGAAGGCTCTAGAGGCAATAGAGAGGGATAAAAGAAGAGTAGCTAGGGCCTACAACAAGAAGGTCAAGGTAAAATCGTTTCAAATCAATGATTTGGTGTGGAAGACGATTTTGTCGTTGGGCACTAGGAGTTCAAAATTCAGTAAATGGTCACCTAGTTGGGAAGGACCTTTTAAGGTAGTCGGAATCGCTCCGGGCAATGCATATGTCCTGGAATCTTTACAAGGAGAGAGATTTCGAAGGGCTTTGAATGGTAGATATTTTAAAAAGTACATCCCAAGTGTGTGGCAAAACGCTTGAAGTGTTAAAAGGCCGATATTGCAGGTATCGCCCAAGGCCCATCGTGCTTTTAGCTCACTAAGTTTGCTAAAAGGCATGGGGCATGTGTTTATAGCAAAAAATGGCATTAATGGTCAAACTAGGCAAATACTGAAAAATAGTATTTTTGACCAAAAATATGTCAATCTGGCAAAGGCCGTTCTGACTGGCTATGGTAGGCCGGTCGAACCGGCCAGGTTCAGTCAGACCGGACCCATGGGCTCGGTCAGACCGGTCAGGGTCTGGATTTCGGATCCGAATAGGATTCGAGGTATTTTCGCCCGAAACTTATCTCAACAGAGTTTTGCATGAATCTAACTCCATCTCTAGCTAGGGATAACTAGCCCACCCCCCTATAAATACCAGGGGCAAGGCCGATTCAAGCCTCTCTCTCCAAGATAACAATCCAAGGCCCTAGCTTTGAATCATATTTACTTTCTTTACTTTTCCACATCTTCATGGGTTTGCTTGAAAGCCCTCCGTCTACCGCGTCCATAATCACGGTAACCCTTGCTGGTTCGCTTGTGAACCTCCCGTTAATCCATGTAACGGATTGCTATCCTTTTTTATCGGTTTTTGTTCCCCCTACCTGGCAATTCGGCCTTGTGGCCGAATTGTGTTTTATCTCTTATTGTTTTTGCAGGTCAATTGCCTTCTTAAACATCCCTGCGAAGTTTGGGAGCAATTGGAGATTGTTTTCTATGTTTATCGAGGCTTAACAGATCAGATCTGTTACTTCGGTCCGACCGGCGTTGAGGTATCGGTCTGACCGGAGCACCTTCGTCACGCTGTTGTTGGCAACAATCGGTCCGACCGACAGTACTCCGCCGGTCTGACTGAGACCCTTCGCATCGGGTGGACCGAAGCCGAGGTCCGAACCCGTCGAAGCCCTAACCTCTGAAGCCCTGCGCACCGAAGCTCCGCACGCTCGAAGGTCCACACCCGGAGATCCCTTCGCTCCGTGTGACCAGAGTAGCATGGTCGGTCCGACCGATGAAGCTTCGCTGGTCAGACCGCCAGAGTCGCACTTCACATCTACCTTCGGGAGACCACCCGAAGCCCCTTCGCAGCCCTTCGGTCTGACCGGGGTTGTACCTCTAGTCTGAATGGGCTTGAGGCCGAAGGCGTCCCAAGGACCCTTCGGACCAGCATCTGCTATAACTCCGAATTGGCCTCCGAATTGGCTGATTACATGTATTTTGGTCATTTTGATACTCTTTACATTGCTATCAATACTTTCGGCCAATTGGGTTAAAATATTAATTAATTATCTGATTGCCTGGCGACTCCAAATCCCTTGTCACTATCTAGGGTAGTCAGAACGCGGCGTCAGTATCGTTGCGATACTTTTGGATGTCGAACCGGCCCATGTGCGGGGGCACCTTTCTGCGTCAACAGGAAGGTTTTCAGTGCAAACCAACAAAGATGGATGAGCTATAGCTAAACCTAGGGCAAAAGGGTAGTAGATTGAAAAAAGAAGGATTCTTTAGGGAGTAGATTAGATTGGATTGATGTCCACTTTTGAATCGGCCTTGCCCTATATTTATAGGGGGTAGTCCATTTGTTTCTAGTTTTAATTTCTAATATAGATTGATTAAGGTACGAGTCCAAGTCGTTAAAAATCAATTAGAGATAAAAATACCCCAAAACCAACTAAATAAGCTATGACTCGGACTAGGGCAGTCTTACCAGACCCATATGACCGATTTGACCGGCATGGGTTGGTCAGACTGAAGGAATAACGTCAGTCAGACCGACCTATGCTAGAAACTGCCTGTTTTTGGTCAAATTGTACCAATTTTGACCATTAATGCCATTTTTGTTATCAACAACGCGGAATTGAAAGACATCTATTGACTTGTACTCCGACAGGATCTAAGCTTAGCACACCAGATAATGTATCTATTCTATTAAATCATCATGACAACAAGAATGGACCTAACCAATACAGTTGCTAGATCACGAATAACTTAACAATCCTTCAATGCATCGGGCAAACTTTATTTAGATGAATGATGTATAGCATAAATCAGATAAAATAGACTAAGATGTAGAATTTAACAGATAAAGCCTTTCCCTAATATAACCAATATACTTTGATTTAAGAGATCATAATGATGCAGCCTTAAATCTAGCTGATACACCAAGATAAAACCAGTGATAACACCGATTGAGCTAGTGTCACGAGAGATCGAATCGATGCAGCCATGGATGACGCTAACATAGTCGATATAATCAATAGGGTGGTGGGACTCACCTCTTCACTGGAGATCAAGATGATGCAACCTAGCTACACCACTGTCCATTGCTTATCAACCAAGCACAAATTGATTGACCTCGCTAAGAAGGCTAATCCTTTCCTACGAATCAAAGCACACAAGCAAGAACACAGAAAACGCAATTGAACTGAAATTCTATTGGAATCTGTGAATTGGGATTCACTAGCTTACAAATCCGGTGAAGCGGTGGCTATCAAAGCAACGTGTAAACTAATTCCCAAAAACCCTAGATGGTTGTATAAACTCCTTATATAATTGTTTGGGATGAACCCCTAATGTCCTCAACTAAATACATGGCCCAAAGGCCCAACAACGCAGAAAACAGCATGCTGATAGATTCTGGACTCTATCTTTTTTTGATGATTCCTGTTAATCTGGAATGAATTTTGAGGTGAAACTACTGGCATTGGAAAGGTGCTGAAGTTACCTTTCCGTGACCATGTGGAATCTCGAAAACGGAGTTCATATGCGGCTTTAGTGTTAATTTTAGTACGCGCTGCTCCTAGAATCCGAGTTGGACATGAACTGTAGTTGGATTGGACTCCCAACTTGGCTTGGACGTCTTTATTGGTTATTCTCTAACTATTTGCTTATCTACATGTTCTTCTTCATCATCTACATGATTCCTATCAATAATATTATTTTTAGGTAGTAATTTATTCTCAAGATAATATAACGAGGTACTTAGAAATGAGTTCACTAGAAGATTTAATTGTCGAGCTCAAATTCGAGTAATTGGCTCTTGATATTCATGTATGATTGTATCATTGTTAGGGATGTCCTCATCATCCTCCCCTTCTTTATTTGAAGTCGTCCTCGAATCAATGTCTGTTAGTCCCCAATGCATGCCTCTTTTGTTTTGATCCAAGAAGGTATTTCTAAAATAGACAATTAACATATTTCATGGTGTAGCATCTAAGGTTCAAATATATAAAAAGTAGATCTAACGTAGAAAGGATGCACCTTAGCTTGTTTGCTCACAATCGAGGTCCTATCACAATTTGTTGTGTTCTCATCATTCTCCCCCTCTTGAAACAGAGTCACCCTCGACTTATACTCATATTTTTCTCTCATGGTTGATTTCAATTCTGCAACATTAAATGTGCAACTATCCCAAAACTCGTGAGGAAAGTCAAATTTATAGTCATGTAACTTAACAGAAGATAAAAACTCAGGAGGCATAACAAGTTTACAGTCATGTAGCTCAACATGAGATAAATGCTTAGTGATAACAGGAGGCAAAATATAAACTATATTAGTAAGAGAATAAAAATAGTTTTACTAATCGCAGCATAGCACACATCTTGACTATGAATTTTAGCTTCATCAGTTTTATGTGCAAGGATAACAGAATCTTTTACTTTGATTTCATGATGAATGAATTTCAGATCTATTATCAAGTTGTTTCTTCTCATTATCAGCCATCTTGTTATCATCTTTAATAATTTCATCGGAAGTTGGAAGTAACAAAGTAGCTTTCACATCCTCATGCACAAAGGTATAGTTATTAGTCCTATCATGGTGAACTGCATCATTATCAAATTGCAAAGGGTGTTCTATGATTTTAGCTAATTAATGAAGCTACCTCAATGGGTACCTATAAGGACTTTTTACTTGACACCTCAACTCGTGTAGAGATGGAAGGTCATATGCTCGCTGATGTTGATGTAGGTACATGTGCAGGTGCATGACAAACACTTGAAGAAGAGAAAGGCTTGGTCAATACCAATGTGCTCGTCACTCGCGGTGGATAGGAGTCTCTTGCTTTGTATTGTCGTTCCTACAATTCTTTCTCTACAATGATGACAAGATGGAACAAATGACTAAGAGTATCAAATTCTTTACAAATAAATGATATCTTGAATCTCATGCCTCAATCCATCATAGAAACTAGGAAACCAAGTAGAGTTTCACTGTGGTTTTATGTTAGTGATGAGTGATTGACAAGTTTGCCTAGTTTAAGGGTTTGGACTTATGATTGGTTGTTTGATTTTACAGAAGGGATCGGTGTGCGTGGACATATGTGTTGTGTGGAGATTCGTGTTTTGCTTGTCTTAGTGTGTGCAGGGTTGGTATGCGAGTCAACTGTCAATGGCGGGTGATCAGGGTCAAGCGGGGAGCTTGATGCTAGACGATCAAGGAGGTCAGACGAAGTTGAGGAAGATCTCAGGCATACACATGGAGATGAAGCAAGATATGGACGGACGGATGATTGAGACAGCATGTTGACCAAATCAAGTAAAAGGGAGGCCAGTGCAAGTGACAAGGTGGCTCAAGGGATCGAGAGCAGGAGAGACTTGCTGGCAGTCGAGTTCGTGGATTTGTGACACATGTCGAAGATCTAGAGGGCTTTGTTGGTTTCGGCTCAAAACTGTCGAATATAGATAAAAGCATCTTGAAGTAAAGTCGTAGTCGCTATGAAAGCTCTGTGTCAGGACAAACTACCTTTAGATAGGATTTTACTACTTTGCCCGTTGGGCTCGCGTCTATATTTTCGAGTCTGTGGGTAAAATAATCTAAGGGTATCTTTTCCAGTTTTTGAAATGCCTATAAAAAGTCTTACAGTCCTAGGGTTTCTACTAACTCATCCACTTTCAAATTAGAGTTCTCAATTTACCAAATTTCTAGAAAACTCCTATTTTACTCCTGTCCTTCACTGTTTATCGCCACCTCTCCTATGTCCGTCAGAGCAACAGTGTCACGCAACACAGTTCTCCCATCTGGTTTTCTCGCGCCTTGCGTCCCTTCGCTTCTGGAGCTCCTAGTTTAGTAGCTTGCACCGGTTCTTTGGCCGGTTTTCTGCATGGCGGCGGCATGCTATGTTAGGCACAGGAGGCAGCAAGGCACACTCGGTGCAGGGACAATGAGAATCCTACGCTAGGCGCCTCGGCCTCGTACGCTGCGTCTAGTCCATTCTCCAAGTTGAGCCTGCGCGTTGTATGATGGTTCTGGAAGCTGCCGATGCAAGAGGAGCTACGCAACAGGAGTAGGGCAGGTGGTCACCGTGCGACGCTTGGAGGCAGGATCGTTTGTGTAGAGCAGGCACGGGCCGTATGGTCGCCGCCAAGGGAGCACACTACGCAGAATAGTAAACTCTCCTCTTCATCCTCATGCACTTGAATTGATTTTTGTTGATTAGTATGTGTCTGCTTAAATAGCTGCAAGAATTTTATTTTCAGATTGAAAGTTGTATGTTCATTGATATATTTGTGTGATCCAAGTGCATGTCAAGTGTTGGTTGAATTATCTACGAGCACATTATATTTCCTGTGAACTGTGGATGTTTCCAATGCGCTTGATGAAATATTTGTGTTCTATCGAAATGCTTTTAGATATGTCATCTCAACTTTGAGTAGTTTTTAATCTACCTTGTGTGCTTTGTACGGGTGTCTTTTCAATCAAGACATCGGTTAGTTTTTAAAGGCTAGATTATTTTTAGTACTTGTGATCTCTCAGTCTATCGCATCACATCATATATGATAGGAGAGTGATAGCGGTAGCTTTATCTAAGATTTTACTATGAAAATTTATTTGCTTCTGCTTGTTCCTTTAGAGATGCGTTGGGTATTTAGAAAAGGCCATGAATTCGAAAGAATTTGTTGAGTCACCTATTCACCCCCTCTAGTCACCTGTTTCGGTCCTACAGAAGCGCCACATCATGTCCTCCAAGTGCTCCACAACACCATAACGGGTTATGCTCTCTGGAAGCTCAACATAATACTCTCTCACAGATATGTTACCTTGAACTAAGCATTGCAGTTTCTTACACAATTCACGTTGAGAGGGAGAGACAAATTTACTACACATAGCTCTTTTTAAATGACCCCATGTATCAGGTTGTAATTGAAGTTAATTTATATCTTCCCACCAGATTAAAGCACGATTTTTAAACATACTAGTTGCTTGTTTAACTCTAAGTTGTTTAGAAACTAGATATAAGTTTAATTTATGATATATAGAGAATTTTGAGGTGAAACCGGTGGAATTGGAAAGGTGCTGAAGTTATCATTCCGTGACCGTGTGGAACGTCAAAAACGGAGTTCGTATACAGCCTGGGCGTTAATTTCAATGCACGCTGCTCCTTCAATCCGAGTTGGACATTAACTGTAGTTGGATTGGACTCCCAACTTGGCTTGGACATCCTTGTTGGTTCTTCAACAATTCTTTGCTTATCTCCATGTTATTCTTCATCATCTCCATGATTCCTAACAATAATATTATCTTTAGGTAGTAATTTATTCTAAAGATAATATAATAAGGTACCTAGAAATGAGTTCACCTAAATATTTAATTGTCGAGCTCGAATTCGAGTAATTGGCTCTTGATATTCATGTATGATTGTATCATTATTAGGAATGTCCTCAAAATTGCCCCATTGTCATACCGCCCGGCTCAGCCGCCCTGTCTGACCCCATCCGACCATGCCACGAGGCGGACCCTGCACGCCCGGCGACGCCATCCCGTGTTGCATGTGTGTCCGGCATGCTTAGCCACCTCTTTTTTAATTTTCAACTTTTTTGTTTGACAAGAGTAAAACATTGGACACTTAGCAAACCATTCGTTTCTCCACCGTTACCCACTTTTTGCCAACTGTTAAATTTAACACTCAACGAAGGGTTTGCTAAATGCTATGTGCCGACAACAGATTCACCGAGTATTGTGGCCTAGTGCAATACTTGGCGTACTGTTCTTGAGTGTTGTTGGGGGTTTGTTGAGAGCTCGTGAAACTCGGCGAACCCTTGTTTTCCCATAGTGGTTCATGCTCGGTAGTAACAAGCAAAACATAAAACTAGAAAATTATTGAATTAGGCTCATTATACCGTACCATAATTATTGTTATGCTTTAACGACGGTAACATTTATCCTCTTATTCGCCGCAATGGGAAAGACTATACTAACCCTATGAAGTTATTACTACTCAATTACACATTTAGACATACCGGTGAATTGTATCCATAGGACAAAGATAGATGTACAATGCACAATGATTTAGGTGTATCGAGAAATTTCCATTACCAAAAATTCTACTCTCTATCTCAAATATCGAAATTTAGTACTAGATGAAATATTTGACAGTATAACAAATCTAAATAGGGTAATTGGCTATATTAATTAATGTTACATCTGATCTTAAATTATTGTATTATATTATAGGACGTGAGGAGAGAGTAGTTCACATGGGATGGTGGCACTTCAATATGTAATATATCCTAATATATAATTGATGAATATAGTTGTAGTTGTGAACAACAATAGACAATCATATGGAAGATCCTAGCCTTTCATTGCTTTTGTTAAATCTCAACCCATCATTCTAATTTATGCGCTTATGCATGGATATCATGGATTTATAGATGGAAAAAACAATAAATCAGCGAGAGTGATCTTTGCATGTGATACAGGTTCATGTGTTTAGTGCTACCATATTTAATTTTAATTACTTCTTAAACATTGCAAATATACCATGCATGTATATGTTTTATTCACCTCCCATATGTTGTTATATATTGCTGTTGGCATAAAAGATTACACTAACAAGTTCAAATAGCCTCAATGGGCTAGCTATATAAAGGGATTTATTGTGAACTGGGTCAGGCCTACAAATAGGATAATAACCTTAGCCCAGTTCGAAGTGTGTTCTATTACGTGAATCTTCCTCTTTATTACAATAGAAGGGAGGGGTATTTATAGGCAAAGATTCAACAAGGAAATATATTCTACTCTCTAGTTACAACCATCAATGTGGACTCTATTCATAAGACTTCGTAGGGATGGGATAGTAAGTGTGAACGCCATTCTAAAAACATCTTGTATCATTTTGCGGGTGCCTGTTCGGAGTAGGGGTCCCTAGAGGGAAGCGACGTAGTTGAGGCCATCTGGGCACTTGAAGGCTTCAAATCCTCCCTTCGGTGATCATCGGGGTTAGTGCCATGGACTTCTAAGCCTTCTCCTTCGAAGTACCTCATAGACACTAGAAAGGTTTCGAACTTGCATACTTTGAAATGACCTTTGGAGCCGTCCACCTAATCGCATGACTAATGGGATTATTTCCCCCCAATGGTAGCCCCTCGAATATTTCTCTTCGAACATATGCATTCCAAGAATGGCAATATGCACAAGAAATAATTTATGTCGAGTTTAGAATACAGGCAAACCTTGCGATTTGCTCCGTCATACTCCAAACTGTTGAGGAGTTAGGCAAAGGGGTTTGGAGCCTACGTGTTTGTTTCCCATGCTCCGATGTAAGGCTTTGGCCTCAGGATGCCCAAATGTTGTCTCGGACAATTGAGCATTGCCTTGGCCTCCCAAACGTTATCTAGGGATCTCCAGGGGTTGCCTTGGGTAACCAAACACATCTTCTGACGGGACATCGAACCTAAATCCCAACCACCGCGGATATCTTGGAATTTTGTTTCTGAGAACTTTTTGGTTGTGGCCCCACATGTCAATGACAGGGGGGCACAAAAGGGGTGCAAAAAGGTGTTTCATGGAGGCCTACGATACAAGCCTCAAGGCCCTATAAAAGGGGGATGCCGCCTTCCCTCACTGTGAATTCTTCTACTTCTAAAACACTAGTCTTTCCTACCATCTGCTCTGAAGCCCTTTTCACTGCCACTCTTGTCTTGTTTCTTGGGCAAGTCCAAGGCTCCTAGAAGATGTCGAAGAAAGATGCCAAGGGGTCCACTTAGGACTCCTATCCTGTGTAGCAGCAGCGGTGGCGTCACCGGGAACTCCGGCTACCTTCCGAGAAGTACTTGGAGGAAACCTTTGTCTTGGAGAGGTCGACCTACACCAAGGAGACAGTGAAGGAGGCAGTGTTTGAACAACTCAAACCTGGGGTCTTGATGAGGGTTCCCGAGGATGAAGTCATCCCCGAGCCACACGATGGGAAGTAGTTGTCTTCAAAGACTTCTTCGAGGTGAGGCTCAGGCTCCCATCTTCGGCACTATTGGTCAAAGTCCTCCGGCTACATCACGTGGATCTCCTACAGCTTTCTCCAAACATCATCGCCCGTCTGGCCATCTTTGAGTTGGCCATGAGGGCAGAGGAATGCGAAGGATTGGCCGAGGTCTTCGTAGTGATGCACAAGGCCAACTGCCAGCCGAAGAAGTGGTACAACATAGATGGGTCAACGAAGCTGCTATCTTATGGAAGCGTTAACTTTTAGCTCCGTAAAGAATACCAAAATAGCTTCCCGACGAAGGCCATCAGTGAATGGTGGTTCCCCGATTGGATCCTCCGGTCGTTTTATGTGAAGGTGGGGTGGACTCCGGCTTGTAGGGGCCACGTCGGGAAATCCTTTACCGAAGGGAAGCGGAGATTTCGTCGGACGTGGGCTCAATTAGGGCCCGCGTCTAACTTATGGAAATAGTCACCCAATGTATGAGTATGCAGGATTTAGCAAAGGAATTTATCTCCCTCTCGCATTCTGGAGCGCTCAGGACAGTGCCCTCCATGAGATACCCTCCGGTGCGATAAGTATGCTCCGACTTCCTGCAATTTTTTAAACAACCTCCTTTATGTGAATAGTTATCGAAAAAATACATTTTGTTTGTGTAGGTTCACAGATGGTTATGACCCTATAGTATGTTGTCCGGGTGGCCGAGAGGGTCGTCGAAGCCCCTACTCCAAGTGAGAAGATGTGGATGTAGGACCAAGAGTAGCGACCAGAGAGGGGGTGAATGGGCGCCTAAAAATTCTTTTGAATCAATTACCATCTCTCGATACATAAGGTGCTTCATTAGTAAACAGTGAGGTCTAGCCTCTGATTTACACAGAATGAATCATGCACTAAAACTCACAGAAATCGCATGTATGAGTTACACAACACTTCATATGAAATAACACAGAGAAAGATCTCAAGTTTACAAGAAACGAATTGAAAGGCAGACAACTCAACTCATATAGGGCAAAGAAAGTAGATACAAGTTCATGCAACTTGAATCAATGCGAAAACTGAAATTTCATTGCATAAAGAGGGAACACAAAAGACTCACAGAACTAAGTACATGAGAATGGTAGCTAGCTCTAGGAGTTCTAAAAATGATTTCTCAAAGTATTACCTAGACCTAGCCTTCCGCACTATTTATAGCCTCAACTTAGTAATGCGAATAGACTACTTTACCCCTATGGTTTACAGTGATTTTGTCTCTGCTAGACACGGGGTACAGATGGTAGTCTACTTTATTGGAAGCACCTTATGTGAGCTTTGAAGAGGAGACAACATCAGCTTTTGCAGAGTAGGCACGATTAGCTTTTGCAAAGCGGAATCTTCTGGAGCCCCCTTCGCACGAAGTGTGCAGAGGCTTCAGTGACATGCTTCCAACCCAAAGGCCATCGCTTCACCAAAGTTAGTCTTCGATACATTGATAGTTTGAGCCGAAGCCATCAAAGCCCTTGAGTGTTCGCACCATCACCTCCGGAGTGGACCACCATGGCTTTGAAGATACTCCTAGCTCGAACTCAGTTAGTCTGTGTACCGAAGCCATGCATGGCCAAAGTACCTCAAGTCAGCCACACTCTGAAGCCCCACCTTTGGAGTACCTTTGCCACCTTTCAAAGTCTCTTCTTCGTCCAAGTCCTCCGCATAAAGCATATCCATAAGGACCCCTTCGCAGTGTCTCAGCCCCGAGCACACTCCATGAAGACCCTTATCTGAACCATGCCTTCGATGCTCCTTGACTTCTGAGACCTTCGTAAGGTATCCTTCCAATTGTCTCCGACCGGAGCACACTTGGGATCCAGTCCTCATTCTTGAGGACTTCGTCCACCAACCTTTGGAGTCACCCTTCGAAATGCCTCGCCTATGAGGACTTTACCTCGAGGTACCTTCAGTCGGAGACACCCTCTGTACAGTTTGCCTTCGCCTGGCGCACCTTGACCCGAGGACCGACCTAGACCCCACACAACATCCGTGACCGAGCTGCCCACTCGCCTAGCATCAAACCACCCACTTGACCTAGGTTCACCTGCTGCGAATCGTCTCGTCACCTCCAAAGTCACCTACACACCACCAACAAGCAGACAAGCATTTCCAGTACCCCGAAGAACTCTCCAGTAAACAACTTCCAGTACACACTCCGGTGTACCGCCCAAACTACCAAGCCCTTCGGTACACACTTCTCATCATATTCTACCAGACCCCTCCGACAGACATACTCCGCTGCAACAGCTAGAGTCAACAAACACTGAACCCTTCAGTAACACACCTCCAAAACCCCTTCGGAGGGACCCCTTTGTCTAGAAGGTGACATGTCAATCACTCATCACAGACTTGAAACCAAGGCACATCTCAACTTGGTTTCTCAATGTCCCCCTTGATGAGTGTATTGACAACCAAATTCAAGTTCAAGAAAAGTTGAAATTTTTCAGCGCGCAACTGACCATAAAAACTCAGAAAAGAGACAAATCATGTCACTTGATAAAATAATCTCTTCCTTGACTCGTGAAAAGCTCTTTAGCAAAAGAACTCCCCCTTCAGCAAAGATTGAAAGCACATATAAGCGCTGCAAGTTCTCCCCCTTGGCACCTTTGGCCTAAAAATTATTTCCCCTTTGGTAGGCAACAAGGTATTTCTCTCCCCCTTTGGCAATGCAAGATTGAAGGAGCCATAAAAGATGCAAGTCTTCAAAATGAGGAAATGTTTGAAGACATATAGTGCAAGAATATGTCAAATCATGTCAAGCTCAGATGCTCAGCTCAAGTTAACATATTCTAAATTCAATAGTTGATGCATGAACTTTTCAGATTGTTGAAAAATAGAAACATCACCACTTATACTAGTCATCTAGACAAGTGAAAGCAAGAACTATTAAAGCTTAATCAATTTCTACATAGGAAAGCAAATCCAATTTTATGGAGCATTTGGCAAACTTGATAAGCAAATGATTCAGACTTTGCAATTCTTTTTCTATTACCAGGGTTTATTTGCTTGTCCACCTTATACTTTCGAACCATGCCAAGCCTAGGTCAAGAAAGACCATCAGAAGCTTAAGGCAGTGGTTTTTGCAAACACTAAGTTATCCCAGTTCATACCAAAGTGCTATGGTAAGCAAACCCGCCTGGATCTTTTCATTTTGAGCACAAAAATCACGGATATTGGTTTTGTTGATTACGAATTGTTGGATAAGTCCAAGAAAAAAAGTATTCTTTTCAAGTTGCAATTTTGCATCCAAAGTAAAAGATTCTAGCTACCAGGCAGATAAAAGATAGCTAAAACAATTCTGCATCACACATGCTAGACACAAGACTAAGCAGTGATCAAGTTTGGAATTTTGTAAATTAAAATCACGCTCATAATGAAAATAGATATATTAATTAGAGCTGAATGCATTATGATAATGACAATTATGAAAGGCATATACCAGCAACTAAATGCATCAACAATTAATTATAACGAAGACAATGCATGACAATTAAGGCACGCTCCCCTCTCATAAAATGCCATAAGGATGACAAATACCAAATTCCCCACGCAAATAAGCAAATCAAGACGCATCAAGGGGTTTGGTAAAAATGTCAGCAAGCTGGTTCTAGGTATCAACATATTGAAGCTCAATATCACCCTTCCTATCAATTCTACACCCAGCAAAATCCGCATCTGAATAACCACAAAGACACAAAGAGGAATATGCAGAATACTAAATGCCAAATTCGAGGGTATGCTTGAGATACCTGAGAATGCGCTTTACTGCTTTGCAGTGCGAAGCTCTATGCGAAGCCTGAAAACAAGCACACAGACACACATTGAAGTGTATGTCCGGCCTCATTGCAGTCAAGTAGAGGAGAGAGCCGATCATGCTTTGGAATTCCTTCTAATCTACAGCTTCTCCATCCTCGTCAGTGTCCAATGCTATTGAAGTAGCCATCAGAGTAGCGAGGGGCTTCGCATAAGCCATGTCAAATTTCTTGAGCAGGTCCTTGGTGTACTTCGTTTGTGGACGAATGTACCTTGTTTGTTTTGCTTGATTTGCAAACCAAGGAAAAATGTAAGTCTGTCCATCATGGACATCTCGAACTCCCTACTCATAGTCTTTTTAAACTCGGCAACAAAGCATGAGAAGAGCCACCAAAGATGATATCATCAACATAAATCTGAACTAGGATGAAATCTTTGCCATGCTTGAGAGTAAAAAGGCACTACAACAATCCAGACAACTTTCGTCGGCCAAAGCCGACAGAAGTTAGCCTTTTTCCGACGGAAGAAGCTAACTTCCATCGGCAAAAGGCTAACTTCCGTCGGCATTTGGCCGACGGAAGCGGGTAGACGGAAGTTAGCTAACTTCCGTCGGCTTCACGTGGCCGACGAAAATTAATAGGAAAAAAAGTTAACTTTCGTCGGCCAATATTTAGCCGATGGAAGTTAACTTTTTCTTTTTTTTTTGCTTTTTCTGTACATTCTAGCACATTTTATGTTTCAGATTTTAGAATACAACATTCCAACAGAACACATCCTTTACAAAATTTGACATTTTACATTTCAACATAACACAATTTCACATCCAAATATATTCACAAATTAACCAAACAGAGGTTTCTGTTGTTCTTGCTATTATGAACATGTCTTCTACTTAACACCCCCAAATAAATTCATAAAAATAAATACAACCCCACATGTGCCAATCAACACAAAAGTGAAGAACAAAACAGTGGATGTCCATCAACTCCAGCCCTACCACCTCTCTGGCCTTTGTTGGATGATCCATCAACAATTGCATCACTGTAATGTGGTATCAATAAAAATTGAGAATTTCAAAACGACATGATGTCAGAATATACTGGTAAAAGCATAAAGAAGCTAACTAGAAATAAAGCAAGGAGTGGGTAAATTCTTACATGGGCCATATCACAGGCAATCACTGAAGGGTCCTCGGAACCAAGATCAATGGACAAAACCTTGTTCTTAACATTTTTAGTGGTTGCTGCATTGCCTAAATGAGATGTCAATTGTATTATTGTGTCTATGACAAGGTAATAAAATAAAGATCACTGTGAGAAGATGTTAGTGTTTAGCATTCTTACCACAGCCAAAATCTGCAACAGTGCCAAGCACGAATCAAGAGCAATAACAAAACATTTAGTATCATCCTGGAATTCGTATTACATTTAGTATCATCCTGGAATTCGTATTGATGGTGGTAAACTATAAGATCATGGTCGATTGATGTGAAGCTATAAAAATACAACAGAACACATAATGGATTATGTCAAGCACGAATCAAGAGCAATAATAGAACATTATTACTGCGGTACAAAATACATACCTGTAAATGGAGGAAGTGCAGAAGACAGATGCAAGGCTCACACCAAAGCGGTGCGGCTGGGTATTCTTATATAGCAGTGCATGAACGCCAAGTATGGCAGGTGCAAAACAAGGAAAGCTAATCCCGTGATTACAGCTATTAATTCGTCAAACAATACTCAAGAACATATTGGTTCCACAATTAAAGTTCTAACAGAATATATCAAATCAAGGTTAACATGTCTTCTACAGTTAAATTGAACTAATATTTAGGGGATTTTTGCATCAAAACCTGTCAGAAAAAACAGTAATATCCACATTTACCGTATGATATAAAAACTTCCAGATTAGAAAGATTGAAATTAAAATTAGGATATACATACTAAGTTAATGTAATTTATAACGTGACATCGTGGCCTTTTGTTAATCAATGCCATACATGGCTACATGCTACAGAGGGCAGAATCAAATGATGACTGAACATGTAATTTCCATTGACTACAGTCTCAAAGGCACATTCCGTCAAATAGGTGGCGCGCGGCAGCCGGGCTCCCTCTACACGGCATGGATTTCCCAATCTAGGCCGGCTCACGAAGTGGCGCGGGGGAAGCGGGAGGTCTATGAGAGAAGAATGGATACCTTGACCCTGACTCGAACCGTGATGGAGGCAGGTGGAGGGAGTTCGGCTGCCACGTGTCCTCCACCCTCACTGTTGTTGTGGCGTGCATCATCCTCCTCCCTCTCCTCCCTCGCACCGGCACCTCCCCCTCCACCGCAATGTCGCGCTGACCTCTCCTCCTGCTCCTCCATGGCGGGAGGTGGCGGCATGCTGGTGTGGGGCAGTGGGGAGGCGCGCGGAGGTGGCGGCTGCCTGGGAGGAGCACGGAGGTGGCGGCTGCCAGGCGGCGGTGGCCAGGCACAGAAGTGGCGGCTGTGGCTCATTTGGGGGAATTAGGGATAGGGAGGTGCACAGGCGCGGGATAAGGAAAAAAACTTTCGTCGGTAAAACAATGGCCGACGAAAGTTAATGGTAACTTCCGCCGGCTATTGTGAAAGCTGACGGAAGTTAAATTAATTTTCGTCGGTTCTTATAGGCCGGCGGAAGTTACATAATTTTCGTCGGTTTTCGAAAATACCGACGAAAATTAATTAAGCCGACGAAAATGCCTGTTTTTCTTGTAGTGAGGGTTTTATCTACTGAACCCATCAAATACCCTCGCTCAAGCAGAAAAGACTTAAGTCTATCATACAAAGCCCGAGGGGCCTGCTTGAGTCCATAAAGAGCCTTATGAAGTTTAAGGACTTTATGGGGGTATTTAGGGTTTTCAAATCTAAGGGGTTGCTTTACATAAATTTCTTCGCCTATGAAACCATTTAGAAAATCACTTTTGACATCAATTTGAAAAAGATTGAAACCGCGTGATGCAGCAAATGCAAGTAAAATACTAATGGCGTCAAGACGAGCAACATGTGCAAAAGTTTCTGTAAAATCAATCCCTTCTAATTGAGAATAACACTGAGCCACAAGTCTAGCTTTGTTTCTAACTATAGACCAATCCTCCCCTTGTTTGTTTTTGAAAATCCATTTAGTTTCAATGAAATGAATATTAGGAGTGGGATCTACAAGTGTCCAGACTTGGTTTCTCTCAAAATTTTTAGGTTCTTCATGCATGGCATTGATCAAACTAGAATCAGATAACGCACGACTTACATCTAAGGGCTCGAAAGAAGAAACAAAAGCAGAATCAATGAAATGAGCATTAGAATGTGTTACCCTTTGATCAAGCTCACCAATAATCTGCTCGCGAGGATGCATCCTTTGGATGTGATGAGGAGCCTCATGGCGGGATGTAGTCTCCCTCTCAATTTGTGCCGATGAGTGGTCGATGATGACCGATGTTGAGGTAGTAGCTTCGGGGCCTCTTGCCGAAGTAGTCGAAGTGGGGTCGGCTTCAGGAGTTGATGTTGAGGGTAATATTGGATCATCCTCAAATTCTTCAGGATCTTCATCTTCAAAGATAGTTTGATTCATATCATGTTCACTTGCCTGTTCAAAAGAAGAACTAATACATGGGGTTGATTCATCAAAAGTCACATCACATGAATCAATGACAGTGTTAATTTCCAAATTGAAAACACGATAAGAATGACGACGGGTTGTGTAACCCAAAAAGATCCCATCAAAAGAACGCGACTCAAACTTGTCTAAATTTTCACGTTTTAGGATAAAACATCGACAACAGTTGTAGCAATTGTGTTAGCTACCACACAGGTTTTGTATGTGTGTATAGTGTGTAAAATGAAACTCGAAGGGTTCTCTTAGAAGGAGAAAAGATTTATACTGGTTCGGACCTCCCCTAAGGGATAATAGCTCTACGTCTAGTTTGTGGTGGATTTGTCATAGTATGCCTCGGTACAATCTAATGAATCCTGGGGCTCTCATGGCCCTAGAGGAGCTAAACTATTACAAGGGCTTGGCCCTGCTTTTATAGGCACGCAGGCCAAAGGAAAAGACCTAAATGCCCTCTATAAGTCATAGGCTTATAGGGGCAAAAAGGGAAAAAAGGGCTAGTCTACTGTACAAAGTGCTTTACAGACGTATCAGATAAATGTCACTTCTTGACCACCTAAACGACATACTAGGGGCAGAGGGGCCCTTGGTATGAGTTCTATACTGTAGCGAGGTACAAATATTTTTTGGGTTCGGAGTAGGGGCTACAACTCTTCAGGCGGAGGCTGCAAAGAAGGCTTCGAAGCACACTCTGAAGTGGTCTTCGAATTATACTCCGGATGGAACTCCGAACTGGGTTCTTGGAGACTTAGCTCCGAATCAGCTGAAAAGGGTCCGGAGACTGGCTCTAGGGAGCTCCGAAAGGAGCTCGAAGGTTGACTCCGAACAAAGCTCGGAGGTTAACTCCGGAGTTGGCCCAGAGGATAACTCCGAAGTTAGCCTGAAACATAGCTTCTGGCAAACTTCAAAGGGAGCTTGGAGGTTTCGCTCCGGAGTACTCCGAAAAGGGTTCGGAGGCCTCGCTCCAGAGGGCTCCGAAAAGAAACTTGAGACTTTAGAAATAACTTCACCGGATAGGGGCATGCTTCGACAGTGTCGGGCTCTGGGCCGAAGGCCGTCGGAGGTTGACATCATTTGGCCCCTGTTTTAAGGGAAAACTTATTCCCCCAATAGTAGCCCCTCACCTGTAGGCCTTCGGGACGAAGGGGTGCGTGCGCCCTTGGGACAAATGATAGTAAAAATGGCAACTTCAGAGAAAGCAGGCCTTCGAAGCTTGGACCGAAGGCAACTTCGACTTGCGCAGGTAATAATTGCCTTCGTAAGCTGTCAGAATGACCTCGGGGAGATCAATTGACTTTGCAACGGCTATTAAATTGACCGTTACAGTGCGCTGGTTCGCTTCAGCTTCGTGGTAGCCCACCTGTCAGTGGCTTCAGCATGGGAACCGTCGGGATTTTTACTGCCTATAAATAGGGGTTTACCGCACACGGCTTCGACACACCTCTCATTTGCTTTCTTCTCAACGCCTTGCATCCTTCGCTCTCTTCTCCTCATCCATAGCTTCGCGCGGAGCCCACTTCGCAAGCCTTAGCGCCCTTCGCATCTAAGCTCCACAAAAATGCCGAAGAAAGTTGCCTCGAAGGCTTTGTCCTTGGGCTCGAGCTCGATCTCCGCCCAATCCTAGGCAGCGGATGCAACTGCGGCGAAGCCTGCAGCGAGGCGGTTTGGGCCGAAGAATCTTCAGTCGCCATCAGATAAGTTCAAGCAAACCTTGGAGATGAGGGCCTCGATCTCGACAGAGGAGTCTATCCGAAGGACCTGCGCGGGGAAGATCTCATCAAAGATCCAACTTCTAGTGCCAGAGAAGTCGAAGGCCATACCAAGACCTCGGGCTGACGAAGTGGTGCTGTTCGAGGCCTTCTTCGAAGCTGGCCTCGGACTGCCAGCCGTGGGGATGCTGAGCAAAGTCTTGAAGGCTTACAACCTCGAGCTTCCTCAACTATCGCCCAACGTCATGGAGAGGCTAGCGGTGTTTGAATGGGCCATGAGGGCTGAAGGCTGCGAGGGGCGTGCCGACGTCTCTGTAGCCCTTCACGACGCCAACTGTCAGCCGAAGCCAAGGGAGGGTGCAGACCACGTCAAGAAAGCTTTGGCCTTCGGAAGCGCCAACTTCCAGCTTTGGAGGGAGTACCAAGATGCCTTCCCAGCGAGGGCCGCCAACAGCAAATGGTACTCGAGGTGGGATCAAGAGTGGTTCTATGCCTCCGTTGGCGCAAACTCTCCCCTCGGAGTACCAATGCGCTCATCTCTTACCGGCGTGAAGGATTGGTGAAGACTTCGAAGCCTTTCCACTTTCATACTTCATCAAATAACTTTATCCTGACTTGGAATCTTGATGAAGCCGCTCTTGAAGTGAGGACTCTAGAGGAGGCCATCATGGCAGTGGAGCGTGTTGTCGGAGCCCCGACACCTAAGGACCAGACCCAATGGCTTGCTCTGGTGGGGACATGGAGCACTGGAACAGAGTGTGGACCCTGCTCGGCGTCGAGGGGGTCCAGGCTCTGCCAGACTTCTCCAACCTTGTACCTTCAGCAACCGGCTCCAAGAGGAAGAGGGTGGACGACGATGAGCCCGAAGCTTCGAAGGCTCGGTCGGAGGTCCCAGCGACCAAAGCCTCTATACCAGAGGAGGCAACAGCCGCGAACCCTGAAACCGGAGCAGAGGTAGCAGGGGCTCCGGCAGAAGCTAACGAGGTGGTGGCGAAGGCTTCGACGGCGACGACTTCGGGTGCAGAGGTTGAGGCGCCAGCTTCGCAGCAAAAGTATTGGGGTGCACTCATCGACCCCTCCTCCTTCGAAGAGATCTCCGACGAAGGTAAATACTTTAATTATACTTCTCTTTTCATATGAGGATATTGACTTGAAATTTTTGCAGAAGACGATGCCGGTGCGAGGTCCACCGCACCGAAGCCAGCGGAGGCCTCTGGCAGTAGCAGCAGCAGCAACAGTAGTAGTTCGGAGTCTGACAGTTCCTCGTCTGAGGAAGACGGAGGCAATGGTCGCGACGAACGGGACCCCCAAGATGATGAGCATGTCGAGGTGGTGGACCGGAGCCCGGCTTCGCTAAAGCCTGTGTAGGAGGTTGACGTGGAGGAGATTGTCCGGCCTCTGTAGCCGAAGGGGGCCGTGACGGAGGCGGCCATCCATGACTTTCATGAGGGCTCCATGGCTATAGAGGCAAGAGGCTTGGTGTGTCAACTCAGCCACTCGAGCCCCATGGACCTGTTCATAAATGCAAATGAAGCCCTCGTCTAGGTGAGCGAAGTCCTATACAACCTTCGAGTCGTGCTTGTTTTTAATCAGCACTTATGATTTTCTTGAATTCCTTCAGGCCTTCACACTGAACGCTGCAGCATCAACCTCTGCGGATAGGCGGATGACATGCTTGGCGGAGGAGAGGGATGCCCTCCAACGCGAAGTCTTGGTGGAAGCCAAGAAGCGAAGGCAGGCTGAAGCCTCAACGGAGACGACGAGGGCCGAGGCCGACAAGGCGAGGGAAGTCTTGGCCTCGGAGACCGACAAGCTCCGAGCAGTGCTTCGAGCTGTGGAGGATGCCAGAGCTCAGCTGGCAGAGGAGAACTCCAAGGTTCGCCAAGCTAGCCATTGCCTTCAAGACTTCGTCGTTGCTAACGTCGATGAAGCCACTCTAAGCTTGACCGAGGTCCTTGAACAAATAGGGACTGAGTGTCAGGCTCCAGACTTCGGCCTTCAGGACCCAATTAGAGACCGCGTCGATTTCTTGAAGGTGGTGGCTGCGATGGCAGAGCAATCCCTGAAGGGATTCGCCTTGATGGCTAGCCGAGTGGCGGGTTAAGGAGTGCTGCAAATGTTTCACGACTCGGGGTGCAACCACCTCGAAGCAACGACCTCGGCGACTCCGGTGGCCTTCGGAGGCCAACACCTGGTGACACCTCTGGCAGACATCCGCGGAGCCTGGCATCGACTTTAGGAGCCTTGGAAGGCCCAAGGCTGTGAAGCAGTCCTCAAACTCCAGAAGTCCATCCGCATTCGCTGAGCCAGGGCATAGGCCTCGCCAGCTCAGCCTTTGACGTTGGCACCTCCGCCTCCGAAGTGTAGATCTCCTTAGGCTCCTTGTAATTCTTAGTTGTAGGCTTGTAAAAACTTATCAGATTATTAATATAAATGCGGGGGTACTTTATACCTGACCAGGCCCAGCCTTCGAATGTTGACCTCGAAGTACTTGAGGACTCTGAAGAACTTCGCCAATTATGGGTCATCCTCGAGGTAGCTAGGTCCGAAGTCCCCCCTCGGTTCAAACTTCTAAGGGGGCCTAACGGCGAAGCCATTTCCGAAGTACCCAGGAGCTACTGGCTACCGTGAAGACGGAGCCCCTTCGGAGCTCTTCCTCCTCGCCAGACTTAAGCTGCTTCGCAGTAGACTTACGTGGCGAGGGGGTACAGCCTTCGAATACGGCTCTAGCAAGCGAGGGTCGGGGCCTCAAGCTCGCTTTTTCTCAGGCTTAGATACAGACTACTCATAATTTTGTTTTTGAAGTGTATTTGTAACATACTTCTCAATTATCATTCAATGAATGAGATTTCTTGTATTTGCATACTTTGTCTACATGCTTCGCATGATTTGATTGTTTCGAATATTTTAACTTGTCATGCTCGTACTGCGCATTACATTCACACACTTCGCATACATACTTCCCCCCTTGCGCGTGGCAGCTAGGGACTTAGTCGTTGCTGGTACGGGCAATTAAAAATGCGAAGGGGTGCGCCTTTTTGGCGGCTTCGGATGCTTCTATCGCATCGAGGTGAAGGCCTCTTTTGGGCTTCGAATGCATTAATTTGGAGCGAAGCAAGGCTTCAGCGTAGCCAAATTAAGCGTAGCCAAAAATTAATTTGGATATTGTGCGTGAGCGAAGCTCCGAAACGTAGTTAGATTTTAAGCGAAGCATGACTTCGAGATGCTTAATTTTTAGATTCGATCACGTCACGTGAAGTGAGGCCTCGGTGCATGTTAAGATAGCGAAGCAAGGCTTCTTGAGCTTGATCCTGTAGTGAATGAAAAGGATATTTGGTGTGGATTCACCGAACCTGCGATAAGTTGAGCCACCTTCGACTCTAGGTCACCTACGACCCTGGGCCCCCTTTGACCCGGCGATGCATCAGGCCAGAGCCTGGAATCTCGGACTTGCTGAGCCGTCGCTCGGAAGTATCAAAGCCCACTGCTATGGGTCTGGAGGCGCTGTGTAGCCTTCGGAGGGGTGCTCTGGATTTTGTAAAGCAAAGCAAGGTTTCAAATTTTAAATAAGGCGAAACAAGGCTTAGGTTTTTGATAAGGTGAAGCAAGGCTTCAAATTTTTAAAAGGAAGCAGGCTTCGATTTCGAAATGCGAAGCATGGCTTCGGTTTTAAAACATGAAGCGAGGCCTCGACTTTTAATAAGATTGAGCAAAAGTTTGCTTTAAAGGCGAAGCAAGGCTTCGATTTTATATTAATGTAATTGCAGATTGGTACATCGAAGGGATGCTTCTGCAGTGTACATACCTCGTAAAGTGGGGTGAAAACTTGCCTCATAGCCACTAGGCTTTGACGACCTTCAACACGTGAAGCGAAGCCCCTTATTGGAGGGTGAGCTCCGAAGCGCGAAGGATAGAGGAAGGCTAAGAAGGCCTTCGAACTGCACCAGAAGCCCCTTGCCGGAGGGTGCGCGAAGCAAGAAAGCTTCGAAGCTCCCCCCTCAAGCGCACTTCGAATTGCAGACAATGGCAGAGAACTTAGCTTTTAGGACTAAGGTCCCCACGGATGGCGCCAACTATTGTAGCAATTGTGTTAGCTACAACACAGTTATGTATGTGTGTATAGTGTGTAAAATGAACCTTGAAGGGTTCTCTCAGAAGGAGAAAAGATTTATACTGGTTCGGACCTCCCCTAAGGGATAATAGCCCTACGTCCAGTTTGTGGTGGAGTTGGCATAGTATGCCTCGGTAGAATCTAATGAATCCCGAGGCTCTCATGGCCCTAGAGGAGCTAAACTATTACAAGGGCTTGGCCCTACTTTTATAGGCACGCAGGCCAAAGGAAAAGACCTAAATGCCCTCTATAAGTCATAGGCTTATAGGGGCAAAAAGGGAAAAAAGGGCTAGTCTACTGTACAAAGTGCTTTACAGCTTTACAGACGTATCAGATAAACGTCACTTCTTGACCAGCTAAATGACATACTAGGGGCAGAGGGGCCCCTGGTATGAGTTCTATACTGTAGCGAGGTACAAATATTTTCTGTGTTCGGAGTAGGGGCTGGAGCTCTTCAGGCGGAGGCTGCAAGGAAGGCTTCGAAGGACACTCGAAAGTGGGCTTCAAAGTATACTCTGGATTGAACTCCGAACTGGGTTCTCGGAGACAGCTTCGAATCGGCTGAAAAGGGTTCGGAGACTGGCTCTGTGGAGCTCCGAAAGGATCTCGAAGGTTGACTCCTAACAAAGCTCGGAGGTAAACTTCGAAGTTAGCCCGGAGGATAACTCTGAAGTTAGCCTGAAATTTAGCTTCTGGCAAACTTCAAAGGGAGCTTGGAGGCTTTGCTCTAGAGGACTCCGAAAGGGCTTCGGAGGCTTTGCTCTAGAGGGCTCTGAAATGAACCTTGAGACTTTAGAAATAACTTCACTAGATAGGGGCATGCTTCGATAGTGTCGGGCTCCGGGCCGAAGGCCGTCAGAGGTTGACGTCATTTGGCCCCTGTTTTAAGGGAAAATATTCCCCCAACAACAACCAAATACTCGAAGATGAGTAACTTTGGGCTGTCTCCCAAAACATAACTCATATGAAGTCATGTTCAAGATTGACTCAAGAAAATTCGGTTTGAGATGTAACAAGCAGTGTTCATGGCTTCAGCACAAAACATTCTAGGAGTCATGTGCTCATCGAGCATCGTCTTAGCCATCTCAACCAAAGTGTGGTTCTTTATCTCAACAACACCATTTTGTTGAGGAACCCATGGAGCAGAGAATTGATGTTCTATGCCATGCTCCATGCAAAAGTCAACAAAGATACTATTCTTGAACTCGGTGCCATTATCACTTCAAATGAATTTCAATGCACTAGGGAGTTCAGTGAAAAGTCTCAAAGATAAGATCCGAAAGTGTGAAAACACTTTATCCTTTCTAGCAAGAAAGAAGACCCAAGAGTAGCGAGAGAAATCGTCTACAATGACAAGAACATACCACTTGTCGTCTAAGGAACTAACCTGAGAAGGACCTACAGTGTCCATATGGAGAAGCTCTCCGAGTTGTTCGGTCATCACCATAGTGACTGGTGAATGTGAAGCGGTAATCATTTTTCCATGTCGACATGGAGCGCAAACTAAATTGTTCTCAAATTTGAGCTTGGGCAATCGTCGGATCAGTCCTAGGGCACTCAAACGAGCGAGCAACTCAAAACTCTTATGCCCTAGTCTCCTATGCCACTTCCAAAGATCAGATGTAGAATGAGCAACTAAGCAATGACAAGAACTCGAAGACTTAGAGAAATCAGCTCTAGATACTCTCCCAACTCTAAAAATCTTACAAACTAAAATGACATCTGAATTGAGTACTTGCGAAGTATCACAATGAAATCGCACTTCGAAGCCCTCATCAAGCAACTGGGACATAGAGAGCAAATTGTATCCCAAATTTTCAACCAAGGCAACATATTTGAGAGTGAAATTTGAGTTGATTCTTACCACACCTTTACCTTTCACTCTACTTCTTCGGTTGTTGCCGAAGGTGATTTGCTCCTTTTGCTTGGTTGTGTGAGGTTGGAGAACCATGTTGTGTTCCCGGTCATGTGGCGTGAACAACCGGAGTCCATGATCAACGTGCCCTCCAAGCCTTGGTATGATGCCTACACAAAACGAGAAAACCTCGATCGCTCAGTGCTGGGGTGAGTGAAAATATGACGAGGCATCTAGCACTGAGAGATACGAGAAGTAGGCACAATAAAAGTATACTATCTATGCATAGGTAAAATAGAGTGATGCAAACTGCGAGGTCTACCTACATGATGCAATCCAGACATGCGACGAGGTCTCCCAAACTATTGAGGTACAAAGCCACCTACACGTGGTCTACCACATATGAGACATGGTGTACACCACGAGGGACAAAACCTCTCCATGAAGCACGGGGAGCCTCAAAACCTGGACGTGTGTACAAGTTAGACTCATGCATACCTGGAGAAGGGTAATGCATGTCCAGAAAACACAATGCCTAAGAGCGTCGCTCATACTTGATACGACGAAAGCTTAACCACACCAAATGATCCATCCGCTGACAGTGAGAACAATGAAACACTCTCCTAGGCGCACTCGCCTGGGTCATAGGAGCAATTCTCACTGTCTCCTTGGGTTTCTGCTGAAGGTTTTTCTTGAGTGGAGGAGGTGGAATTTTCTTTGGAGGCTGGGTAGGTTTCTTGGTGTTGGCGTAAAAGATTACGCTAACAGGTTTCAACAAGTTAGAAACTAACAAACAAAGTGTTTGCGAAATAAACTATTTCGAGCTTCCAGTGGATAATAACTCAAAACAGTTCGAAGATGTGTATTGAATAACTTGTATTCGGTCCTCATTACAGGGTAAAACGGGGGGTATTTATAGGCCCAAACATTAAGGAAAAGACCCTTTTATCCCTCTATTACAACCGACATAGTGGAAACTATTTGCTACCCTTAATAGGGCTAAAATGGTAAAAGACTAATCTAACAAGAAAGAAGATAAGTCTTCCATCCTAGCTGGCAGGAAGGCTCTCGGAAGAGTCCAAGTTCGAAGATATACTCCGAACTAGAGTTCACCTCCATACTTCGAACTTGATCCAATGTACTCCCGGAGTTACATGCTGGGAACCTTTGATTCAATCACCTGCCTTTGTCCTGTTATAGCAATAACCCCGAAGATGGAGTATTTTCCCCCAACAGTAGCCCTCGAATACGCTTCTCCGCTAGATCTGTAACGTTAGGAGAGCAGTATACGCAAGAAAAATAATTATGCGCAGGGGTTAACAGATTTAATCGACCTCTGAAATATGTGGAGATGCAAGACTTTGAATCAACTTCTAAGAAAGTTACGTTCGAACTATCTTAGAATTAACTTGAGGAGCCCGAAAGCTTTTTAGACTTAGAAGAAATAGCCGTTGGCTTTTTTCTTCTAACGGAAGTTACGCGATGCGTCAACTCCGCAACAAGATAACGGTTAAGAATGCGAAACGGCAGATACAAACAGTAAAAAATCGTGGCCTGGGCTATAAATAGAGAGCCCAGCCCTTCTCGAGTACTCTTCTCACCGCTTTAGTGAAAACAAAACCTAGCCTCCATCTTCTTCCTTGAACCACCAGAGCAGTTTCCATGGCGAAGACCAGTTTCAAAGTTCCTAGGGCGGCTTCAGCCTTGGCTCGGCAGTAGGCCGCGGCATCAGCAGCGGCGGCAACATCAGCGACAACGACTCCGACAGCGGCAAGTAGCAGCGCCAATGGCGGCGCCAGGAAGAAATCCTCAACATGATGGTCCTCATGATCTCCTTCCGGCGTCGTCGAAGTATGCGGATCAATCTTACCAATTGGGACTCTTCAACCTGCAAGAGGGAGTCGCTCGCGGCAGCGATAGAAGGGAAGATTAGTTCGAAGATTGTGATCCGCAACCTAGAAAAGAAGGTATTCCTTCGCCAAGGCCCGGAGAAGTGGTTGTCTTCGAAGCCTTTTTCGAAGCAGGATTAGGGCTCCGGCTATCGACTCCTAGCTGAGGTACTGGATTTATTCCATGTTACTCTCCCTCAACTCTCTGCGAATGTGATAGCACGTCTCGCCATCTTCGAATGGGCATTGCGGGCTGAAGGCTGCGAAGGAAGAGCAGAAATCTTTGCAGCCCCTACACCGAGCTTCTTGCCAGCCAAGACCTTCGTAGGCCCCAGAGGTGAGAAGATGGTGGGTGGCCTTCGGGAGTATTAACTTCTGGCTTCGAGATGAGTACACTCTTCGATTTCCAGCCAAGGCCATCAATGCCAGGTGGTATACGGATTGGATCCTCCGCTGGTTTTACGCCGAAGTTGGGGCAAGAAGCCGGCTAGCGGGACCTCTACAGGACAAACTTCCGGAGGGAAGCCCTTGTCCACCCGGATCCAGGCCAGCTCGAAGCTCGTCGTAGCCTACTTCAACGCATTAGCCACCGTCTGAGCATGTGGATCTGGCAGAGGAGTTCATCGGACTTCAGATCCCCCCTCTGATGGCCAACTGGCCAATCACCTCTGAGGAAGATCCGGAGGGCGGCCTCCGAAAGATCTCTTCAAGCTCGAGCCCTCCAGGTAACTTCGGAAACAACATGTTTCATATATATTTATTTGAAGAAATAACCAATGTCAACTTATCTTTCAGCCTCTCTAGCTCCTATGACTTCGGAGCAAATTGTGCGAGCTTCGGAGAAAATTCTGGGAGTTCCGACTCCGACCGAGAAAGAATGGAGGATTAAGTTAGTAGGTACTTGGGAACGGTTTCAACCGAGTATGGGGGTTACTTGAAGTTGTTCCCCCTCCTCTTTTGGATTGGGTGCCTTCGGAGAAAGGACCTAAGAAAAGGAAGGCAGAAGTTGGAACTTCAGCCCCCATCAAGAATCCGTCAAAGAAGGTAGCCCGAAAACCAAGAGCTGTTGTGCCTCCAAGTCCGGTGGCTTCGGTCTTCGATTCCTGGGAGGACGAAGGTAGACTTCTTGTGGACCTAATTAACGAGGATGAAGCCCAAGCAGATGCAAACACCGGCAATGTGCAAACGTGCCAGAGTTTCCAAGCAACTTCGGGCAAGTTGAAACTTCGGCTGCTCAAGAAGACTTGTCGCGTGATGAAGCCCCTATGAATGAAGGTGGAGCCGAAGTTGCTGTAGAATCAACTTCGATTCCGGACGAAGCAACGACTGCAGCTCCTAAAGAGGCTCCAACAGTCGAAGCTTAGTCGTGAATTCTGACTCCGACGAAGACTTTGGGGTAGCTTTTGACCCCCCCAAGCAGCCTGATGCTCACCCGTCGACAAGACTTCGAAGGTAAACTTTGCATAATCCCTTTGTTCTTTTTCCCTGCAAATTATACAATGTATAATACCTTTGCCTCAATAGGGCCCGTTCATATGGAAGAGGTTCGTCCCGAAGATGCAACTCTTGGGGCTTCAGCAACTTCGGAGCCAATTTCAGAAATCACCCAAATGGGACCTGGAAAAGGTAAAGGCAAAATGAACCCCCTCCCTGCTCCGAGTTCAGGATTAACTCCATCTGAATCAACAGACAGAGGTCAATCTACAGAGGGGGGCCAGTCTGCTGAAGTTCCTGAGAATACAGCTCAGCGCTCTGACCCCTCGCCGAATGAAGACGACCAGAGGGCTTTGTCTATGCTCCTTCTTCTAGCTCCTTTCTTGGAGCGAAGAACCTACTTCGGACTTTGCTCGAGCCTTTGGATCGAGCTAGCCGCGAAGTCGGGGAGACGGACTTGGTAGCCATCCTGAGCGAAGCAGAGGGTTCGGAGCTCAACGCCACCAGGAGCGTGCAGCGTACCAGGTACGAAGTATCTGCAAACAAAATTAATCTTACCTACAAATAATTTCTCACATTGAGTTTTCCTCTTTGCAGCAAATAGTCTTGGCCCGAGCTGCGGCTGCCTCAAATGAGCGCGGAAGCCTTCGCCTTCGAGAAGAAACTACTGCTCTTCAGCGAAATCTTATCATTTCCGAAGGTCGAGTTTCCCACTTAGACAACATGGTCTCAATGGAGCGGAGGCCAGACAAAGCTTGGAAACTGCGAATAAGAAGCTCGAAGCAGAACAAATTGTGCTTCGGGCAGAAATAGAAAAGATGCGGGCGGAGCATGCTACGGCGGGGGCTGAACTTGTCAAGCTCCAGGAGGAAAAAGCCAAAGTTGCAGAGGAGGCTAGCCACCTGCTTAACCAGAAAAATTCTTTAGCTACGGAGGCAGCTAGGCTCTACGCTGTGGTGGAGGAGTTGACTTCGGCGAAGGACGCTTTACTTGAAGATAAGCTGAAATCATAGAAGGTAGCTGCGGAGGTCATGAGACAACTCCTAGGTGTTCTAGAGTACTTCGGTACTACTGGGACACTTCCTTCAAATGACAACGTCTCCCTGCTTCGATTGTTAAAAATGATCCAAGGAGTTGCGAAGACGATGAAGATGGCAGGCATTTGGTATGGAGAAATCTCCGGACAAGTGGCTGCTCTTGGCGTACTTCGTTACTACGAGGATCTGGGAATATCGATAACTCTGAATGCAGGGGCAGCTCCCATTACCTTCGACGAAAGCCGGCTTCTTAACCCTTCCGAAGACGTGGCTGCTGCTTGGCAATCCTTCCAAGCTTCATGGAGAGCCGAAGGTCGTACTGCGATCAAGGCTTGGATTGATGAAGGACAACGCCAGAAGCAAGCTCGGTCGCAAGCCTCGAGCAGCCAGCCTCCGCCAAACCCGCAGGTCTAGACTTGTTTTAGGATCCTAACTATGTAAAGAATCATGTTTTTCATACATTATGAATGAAAATTTGCTTATCGTGTTTTTAGGCTTCACCTCATATGGATGATATCGAAGTGTTAAACATTACTGAAGAACTTCGCCTGCTATGGGCTACCTTCGATCTTTTAAAACTTCACAAGCGACCTCGATTTTTAGTTCCTCGAGTTAGCTCCGGTGCAATTGCACCCGAAATATGTAAAGATATACTATCTTATATTAAAGAGGAAGAAAAAGAAGTTAACTTGGAAACTTCATCTTCTGAAGACATTGCATGGTCCAAAGATGAAGGTAATGCTGAATCTCAGGGGAAAAAACTTGAAGAACTTGGAAGCTGGGAAAGGAGCCCTGAACGACTCTGAACATGGGCCGAGCTTCAACAAGAATAGAAAGATTTTAGAGCTTCGAAGGGAGGTAGAAGAGTTAAACGTAAAGTTGTTAGAACTCCCGACTCTAGAACTAGTCGTTCCAACCTTAGCAATAGCTCTAGAGGTCGAAGGGGTCTTCGATTCTTCTTGGCATACAAACCGATTTTCGTGATGTAATTGTAATTTGTTCAGATAATAAATATCGATTTTCAAAATTGTCTCCTTACTTCCCAGCCCCTCTTTGTGCGTAAGAAACTTCGAACTATAATCAAAGATCGTTAGGCGCAAAGAAAAACTTAGGAGTACAATTTTGGAGGCTTGGAGCCCATCAGCAATTTAAAGATTGATTAAAATCTTATAAAGTGTATTCGACTACTTGAAGTCTGAAAATTGGTAACTTAGTACCTTTTGCTTTGAAAGAAATCACTTCGGACAACTTTCCGGACACTTTAGTGTCCCAAACGATTGGTCACTTTGGACTCTTTTCACAGATATTCGAAGCTTATCAGCTCAAACTCTGTTTTGTTTTGGCCTCCTTCGGCTCTTTTTGCGAATGCTATCAACCGGTGGTTTGGAATTCGCAGTGGTCTCCTTGCACTCTTTTTACGGATGCTTTCAAGCGGAAGCTTGGAATTCGCATTGTTGGTCTCCTTCGACTCTTTTTACGGATGCTTTCAAGCCGGTGGCTTGGAATCCGTTTTCTCAGTGACTTTCCCACCTCGTCGGAAGCTTCAGACCAGTGGTCCGAAGTCCGAAAAAGATGATTCAAATTAATGACACTTCCCTCCCAGTCAACTTCGCTATTCCAGTGCATCCACTAGAAGTGGGAAGTATTTGGGGGGTAGGCATTATCTGAATCATAAGCTTATTGATTCGGAAGGCGTTTACAAATGATTACAAGGAGCCCCTATGTGAAATATCGCTTTAGGTGCTCCGCATGCCATGTATGCGCTAACTCTTCACCTTCCAATTAGGCAAACTTAAAAGAACCAGGCGCCCTGAGCGGACAATTATGTATGGACCTTCCCACTTATTTTCTAATTTCCCTAGTGCTACAATACTTCGCAAAACGAGATGACCCGGCCTAAGTTCATTAATCTTAACTTCGGGTCGAACCAAGTCTTCGTCGGCTTGCTAATACTTTGACAAATTGGCGACAACTCAAAGTCTTGTCTCTTCTGTTAAATCAAGCGAAGTTTGCCTTTCTGCTTCTATTTCTGGTTCGGTGCTGTGAAGGGATCCTCCTTTAAGCTCCGTCAGTGTCATAGCTTCGTCTCTGAATAATAGTCTGAAAGGAGTGAAACCGGTAGACCTTGTCTGAGTTGTCCGAATGGACCATAGGATCTCGGGAGCTCTTCGGTCCACAATCCTTTTGCCAATCCCACTATTCTTTGATTCAGCCTGACAAGATATTACCATTGCTCTTTCAATAGCTCCGTTAGACTGAGGATGTCTTACTGCAGCAAAACATAATTGGAAGCCTAGATCTTCCCAAAATTTCCTTAAGGTTCTACATCGAATTGTGTTCCATTGTCAACTGTCAGCTGTCGAGGTACTCCGAACCGGCATATGATATTTTCCAAAAAAATTTCTGTACATTATTCGAAGTGCTAGCTGTTAGGGTTCAGCTTCGACCCACTTGGAAAAGTACTCAATTGCTACCATTGCGAATTTCAAATTCCTTTTGCTATTGGGAAGGGGCCAATAAGATCCATGCCCATCTGGCCATGGGCCATACTGGAGCAATGACTTGAAGAGTTGTTGGTGGGCGATGACTTCTTCGTCCCATCCACTTACATCCTTGGCAAGTGCGGACTAAGCTCTCCGCATCAGCTACTATTGTAGGCCAATAAAGCCCTGTGAAGTGTCTTTCCTGCCAAAGCTCGTGGGTCCCAAATGGCTACTGCAGAGTCCTTCATGAATTTCTCCGGAGATTTCTTGACATTGGCTTGAGATATACATCGGAGCAAAGGGGAACATACTCCGGCCTTGTACAAAATATCGTTGATTATATGATAATTCCGAATTATGAGTTTCAACCTCAAAAGCTGTGGCCCTTCAGACATACTTGCTTCTCTTGCAACAATTCCCATAATTGAACTTCGCCAATCTGTACTTGGAATGCAAAGGACTTCCACAGAAGGGATCTATGGCACCAAAGGTATATGAGTTCTTCATAAAAAGCCTCTTCTGGAATGTCCATAGCTCCAGCTAGGCTTTTGCCAAGATATCAGCTTGCACATTTTCTGCTCTGGGTATATTCCGAATGGAAATTCCTTTAAATGTTGCTTCGATCTTACGGATCTCTTCCAAATATTTACGAGCTGTGGATGCCGAGCTTGAAAACTCTTGTCTACGTGCCCTGCTACAATTTGAGAATCTGTCTTAATAACAACTCTTATAGCCCCTAAAGCACGTGCCTTCCGAAGTCCTAGCAAAATTCCTTCATACTCCGTCGTATATTGGTAGACTTAAAGTTGAGTCTTGCGAAGTACATTAATTTGCCCTGAAGGCGCAATTATCACTGCTCCGATACCTGCTCTAGATGCTTGGAAAGCTCCATCGGAGTAAATGGTCCAAATTCCTTCACTTGGCTTCTCTGGAGCCCATGCTGCAGGGGGAGTCCACTCTGCCACAAAGTCCGCCAACACCTGTGACTTAACTGCTGTTCTTGCCACGAAGGATATGCCAAAAGGTGCTAATTCAACGGCCCACTTCCTATCCTTCATGTAGAATCCTTACTCGAGCATATCTCACAAGGGATATGAAGTTGGTACAATTACATTATGGGCTAAGAAATAATGCCTAACTTCCTCGAAGCCATTATCAGAGCATAAGTGAACTTCTCAAGCTCGGAATATCTTGTTTTAGCTCCGGACAATGCTTCAGACACAAAATAAACTGGATTCTGAACCAACTTCCCGTTGAAATCAACCTCTCTAACAACGACTGCACTAACAACGGAGCCAGTAGCTGCAGGTAGAGGAGTAGGGTTTTGTCCGCAATAGGCACCGTGAGTGTAGCAGGTTAGGAGATAATTTTAATATCTTCGAAGCTCTTTTGACACTCTGGTGTCCATGCAAAATCTTCGACCCCTTCAATGCTTTGAAATGGGCAAACTTCTCTCCGCAGACCTTGGCAAAAACCTGCTAAGTGCTGCAAGATGACCAATCAGCTTTTGCACTTGCTTTAAATTCCGGGGGAGCCATCCTTTGCAACGCAGTTATCTGAGTGGGGCTAGCTTCGATCCTCTACTTGAAACTAGATACCGTAACAATTTTCCAGCCTGCGCCCCGAAGATACATTTTTCGGGGTTAAGACGGATCCCACATGCCCAAAGGTTGTGAATGTTCTGCTAATCTTTATTACAATATCTTCCATATAGGCCTCTACATTACGACCTAATGATGACCTAGAGCCTTAGCAATTAACCTCGAAAAAGTAGCCCGACATTTCTTAAGCCAAAGGGCATTAATAACGAACACTCCCGAAGGAGTTTCAAAGCTTGTCTTGATTTCATCTTCGCGCTTTAGCCAAATTTGATGATAGGAGTACGCATCGAGGAAGCTTAATAACTCCGAACCAGAAGTAGAGTCAACCAGTTGATCAATTCGGGGCATGGGGTGGGGGTACGGGGGCATGCTTTATTCAAAGATAAAATCAATACACACGTGCCACTTCCCGGAAGATTTCTTCCTAACGAAGACTGGGTGGCTAACCATCCGTATGAGCCACTTCTCTGATAATCCCAGCCTTCAGCAGCTTTTCAACTTCATCTTTGGCAAGGATAGCCCTCTCCGTAGACAGCTTCCGGAGTCCTTGCCGAACAGGCCGAGCCTTCAGGTTCACGAGTAAACTGTGTTCAATGATATCTAGACTGACTTCGGTGATGTCTTCATAAGACCAAGCAAAGACATCTAAAATTCCTCAACTACTTTCTCTAACGAAGTAGCGACTTCGGAGCGAGGTAAGTCCTTGCCGAATTGAAATGAATATTCCTTGCCATCTTTGACAATACCTTTGTTGCAATCTCTCCTTCAGGGCTTGGCCTGGGAAGGACTTCTTCGAAGATTCGCTAGGAGCGGAAGAATCTTCCGGGTATCTTGCACGCTGTTCACCTGTCTCGGGTCAAGAGGAGGGCCATGACCATACTCCGCTCTTCGCGCGGTGGCTTGATCTCTGAAAACAGTAAGAACTCCCGCCTGTGTGGGCATCTTCATACACAAGTAATTATGCGCACAACTCCAAATTGAGTCAGCATGCCCCTTCCGAAGATAACATTGTATGCATATGGGGCATCCACAACATCAAAAATTACTTCCTCCATCCTAGCCAATATCCCTTCTCCTAAAGTAACTTCCAGGCCAATTTGCCCGAGTGCATCGAGAGGGGGGTCCAGCGAAGCCTGCAAAGGACGAGGTTGCTGAGAGAAGATGCTTCCTGGAGATGCAGAGTTGATCAAAAGCTTGGACAAAGATAATATCTGTCGAACTCCCTCCGCGATTAGCACTCTCCGGACCTCAGTCCCTGCTATGTGGCAGTGATGAGAGTGGGTTGCATATGGAAAATTATACCAGCTGCATCATCTGCAGAAAAAGATCGGCACATGGGACCATTCAGGGATAGCAGCTGCA
>JAAALK010000335.1:0-87248 GCA_019279435.1 Zizania palustris | reverse complement strand
GATCAGTACTCCAATGTTACGACTCCTTCAGTCTTTTGGCGGGGAAAGTTTCTCAAAGAAGTTCGACAGCTGAGTCTCGCACGTAGGCTTGTAAACCAGATCACCTGCAAAATTAGTTTGTCCACAGTGAGTCGACGAGTTGATCATGCCACTTGTCTCAACATAGGACACTAATAACTTCTGTAGGCATGCTGCCATTAAGTTGGGCCAAATTTTTTCATGCCATTATAATTTTCACAGTTTTGAAATACGTCATCAATGTGTCACTGACAGATGAGACCTACCACAGTCACTGACAGTGGCATTTTTCAAAATTTTGAAAATTGTAATGGCATTTTTTCAATTTCCCTTTTAGGCTGGCAAAACAAGGATATTCAGAAACAGATAAGTAATGTCATTCATGTGCTGGGCTGCTGGCTGCAGCAATTTCTCTCAAGGGGATCCTCTGCAAATAGAACAGTTTTCAGGTTTATATGAACCTCCAATAGTTAATCCTGAATAGAGAACCCAAAAGGAACATGTAAATATGATAACAACATTGTGCTAAATGTGAAGTTCTAGTTTCATGCAGAAAACTATGGTAATTTATCAATGTAGCAAAGTATGTATCAGGCTAAATGTGAAGTATATGTTGTCATGCACAAAACTCCACTCAGTACACCTATGCAATACCGTATATCTTCTGAAATGCAACTGGAGTTATTACGATACAAACACCCTATCAAATACATTTTCAGATATATAGTTCCATCAGATGGAATACAATGCAGATATTCTGCAGGGAACAATTGGTTTTGAATACCAGGATATTCTAACAAGTGCGTTGCAATAGAATTATTGAGTTTGTCGTCCCTTGATCCGAGTACCCAACTAGTGTTCCCAATTTATCACCTTCTACCTTCGGGCATCAGCGCACTGCATGGGGCAAATCTAGAGAAAGAGTTTTTCAAAATACCAGAATCAAAGTGCAGAGATCTCCTGCCTTTCTTTTCAAAAAAAAACAGGAATCGATTTCGCTCAAAGAACACCGCATCATGTGCTCGGCTAAGCAACGAGCAAAGCAACTGTAATCCTGCATAACCTAAATCATAACGAGAAAATGGAGAATCCCCGAATATTAGTGAAGGCCTTACAGAGAGAGTTAATCACATCTCACCGAGCTTGAGATGGCGTCCTGACAAATGGAACTCCCCGGCATCGTCTTCACGTAGACGCTTCGCCACGGCGCGCCGCAGGAAAACCATGAACGCCAACACCTGAAGCCTCTTGGCAAGGTCTCCATCAACGAAGGCGGACAACAGGAAGATCTCGACCAGCCCCACGCGGAGAACACGACCAGCTTCCGGGAGGCCTCGACGGCGTGCGGAGTGCTGCCGAACGTGGCGATCTTGACCGCATCCATGAACATAAAGGTGTTGTAGATGTCGGAAGGGGAATGGTCGTCTCCGGCGAGCCAACGGTGCCCTTCCTCGGGCCGGCCGAGCAAATAGCAGAGCGCAGAGGCGTAGATGCGTGCTGCGTCGTCGGCGTAGCCGGGGTGCTCCGCGGCCACCTGAGCAAAGGCGTTGAGCGCGTCCTCTTGGCGGCCGTCGCGGGCGTAACGGAGGGCCAGCTGCAGCCGATACAACGCCACTTGTTCCACGTCACCCTTCGACTCCGCGGACCTCATCTCCGCCGAGAAGAGTCGATGTCCTTGCGGACCAACCAGGGGTGGAAGGGCACGCCACGGAGCACGCAGGCGAGGAGCGCGTGGGTGGCGTCGACGAGGAAGGTACCAGGCGTTAGGAGAGCGTTGAGGTCGCGGAGTCCCGGGTGCGCGCGGACGAGGGCGAGGTGGCCGGTGGCGGCAGACGGGGAGGCGGGGAGTGGGTTCGGCCGCTCGTAGCGCGTCCACGCCGCTGCGGCGAACGGAGTCCCGGCTGCCGCGGCGAGGGCGGCGAAGGGGAGTAGCGAAACATGGCCGCAGAGCAAAGACGCGTGGGCTGGCGCGGAGGAGAAGCTGGTCGCGTGGGAGGTAGAGGCAACGGTTTCTTCTGGAAGAGGCGGGACTCAGAAGAAATGCGGAGGAAGGAGAAGGGAGGAGAGGTGAGTCAATCTGGGCGTTCGGGTTTTTCGGGTTGATCGGGTCGGGTATTTCGGGTTTTTGAAAGTTCGGGTTTTAGGAGCCCCAACCCGAGATTGGGCCCGAACAGATGAAAACCCGACATTTCGGGTTCGGGCTTTTTCGGGTTCGGGTTTCGGGTTACCCGTAAACCCGAAATTAATAAAACATCACTGTTTCAAGGCATGTTTAACAGTTATACTCTTATAATTTCAGTCTAAAACAGCAGGACATGCCCATTACATTAACACAGCAGCTCATTTCAGTCTAAAATAGCAACAGTGCCAGCAGAAAACCATAAAGGAGCTCAGTTTGGTACAACATCAACAAAAAAAAGGTTGTCTAATACAAGCATACATCAGTTCAACTTGACTCAGTCCAACAGCAACAACAGCCAACAGGTAGCACCGTAGCAGACTAGCAGTGAATAAAAATCATCAGGAAGTAGATGTTCCAGCAGCAGTAGTGACGGCATTGCTTCCAGCGGTAGATGATTGTTGTTTTCCTTTCCCTTTGGCATCAAACTCAGCACGTAATTCTGCAATGTTGAAGTGGCATATCAGTAAAGAAAATTTTTCATAAGATCACATGGTATAAGCTAATAACAATAAGAAATTCTGTATAAGCACATAAAAGAAATATCAAGGTTTTACCTTTTTCCAGCAAGGCTAGTGATTCAGTATTCTCTTCAATATCAAGTGGTACAACCCATCTCAGCCAGTCCTGTGCATACCAAAGCTTCAAGCATAAATGGTGTAAGCGAGCTTCGAAAGTCATCTAGAATGCGTCCACCAGTGCTAAAAGCTGATTCTGAGGCAACTGATGAGATAGGAATTGCAAGTACATCGCGAGCCAACCGATATATTGGAAATCTTTGCTCAGATGCTTTCCACCACATTAAGAGGTCGATCTTCATTTCAGTATGTTCAGTATCCTCAGCGAGATATTTATCAAGTTCAGACTTGACATTGCTGCATGAACCATTTCCTAGCTTCATCCTCTTAGCAATGACTTCTTTCAGCTTGCCACCTGGACCATCCTTTGATGTTATTGCATCACTCACATCAGTTGTCTCTTCAACAGTACCATACATTGATTGATATTCTTCAAATAACCCACGAATGCAACTGCAAATAGCTTCCCAAACCAGCTGCGCCCTTTCCTCACCAAATATCTCTTCAACAATAATCTTTGTGTACATTGATAACTTGTACCTTGGATCAAGACAGGCAGCTACAAAATGATCAAGTTAATGTTCTCCTTCTCCTTCTCCTTGTCTTTTCCCTTTCCCCTCCCCTTATCATTGTCAACCCTACTACTTGTGTGCCAAAGTCCCCAATACTTGTCGAATTTGTCTTTCATTCTTTGGCCCATAGCTGATTGCAAAGTATCTGTACTATTCAGCCACCCTTTTACCAGCAAATGCACTTCTCCAATCTCATGCATAAACGTATGGGAATTGATATGAAGTGATCCAGATATACGAACAGTAAGATCATGAAAATGCTCTAGAAATTCTGCCATCTTCCTTGCATTTTTCCAATCTTCTTCATCTGGATGACCAAGTGCATCTCTTCCTTCAGCTAAGTCGTTGACATAACTGAAATCTTCGTCGGCCAAACGAGTGAACACTTTCTCATAAACAATTGCAGATTTCAACATAAGATAGGTGGAGTTCCATCTAGTTGGAACATCAATCTTCAAGAATGGTTTGTTGGTCAACTTTTCTTCCTCAATAAGTTCCTTGAATTTGACCATTCTAGAGCCCACCGTTTCTAATATATCTAACAGCAGCTCTAACTCGCTTCACAGATATGTCCACCTCTCTTAATCCATCATGCCTATGAGGTTCACAATGTGGGCTGCACACCTCATCTGCAAATACTTGCCATTAGCAATATTGGTTCTGCTCAGCTGCCTCCTTATATAACTAATTCCAGTGTCGTTTGCATGACTGGTAATCTGCATCTAATTCTAACTGCTGGCAATCTGACATTGATATAAATCGACATGTAATGTAAATCAATGAATCTTGAGGAATGGAGGCTGGAGCTGGACTCACCGCTGGAGGACTGGACGGAGGAGAGGAGGGCCGAGGACGAGTTGCTTCTTGACGGGGCGGAGGCGCGAGCAGAGTACCAGACGACGCTTGACGGGCGGAGCCGCGGAGGCGCGGATCCCCGACGCTTTCCTGGTCGCTGCCTGGGCGGGTAGATGCCGGCAGCGGCTACCTACCGGCTACCACGGACGGGAGCGCACCGCGCAGCCAGGCAGCTGCTCGCCTGCTTGTTCCTCGTCCGCATCTCCCTCGTCCGTCGCCAGCTGCCAGCCGCCAGCCGCCAGAGGAGAACGGAGTGGAGAGAGTCGGGGTCGCGGGGCTGGCCGCTCGCTACTCGCTAGGGTTCAGGACTTCAGGGTGTTGGGGCGGCTGGGCTTTTGGGCTGGACAGTGGACGCGGTGTGATTCGGGTACCTCGGGTAATTCGGTACCGTGACCTGAAACCCGAAAATACCCGAACTGCTATCGGGTTTTCACGTTCCCAACCCGAAAAATGCTATCGGGCTTCGGGTTTCGGGCTCCTCGGGTTCGGGCTCGGGTTTTCTCGGGTTCGGGCTTCGGGTTCGGGTTTTATGCCCGGAGTGAGAGGTGAGACTCGCCGACTTGGGGGCGCACGCAGAGTGTGTATGTGTAACGGTCTTACGGGTCCACCTGGCAGATGTCTCGGACTTTCTATTAAAAATAATTTAACTATTTACTTTTAACATGTATCAATCAATAGTTCACATGTCAGAGAGCAAAATGAGGAGCGTCTGATTACAGAAAGACTGATCGAGACTGTACTATTTTTTATTGAGTTTGATTTTACAGTAAACTATGACGTCGTCTGCTAATAATATTCCTCTAATTAATTACAGCATCGTTAAAAAAAAGTGAATGAGATCTTATCACCTCGCACTTGGAGGATTCGGAGTGGGGTGGAGGCTCTAGGAGGTCGAAGGTTTCGGTGAAAGATTCGAAGATGAGGTTTAACAAATGGAACATGCTAGCAAAGTTTTGGGATGAGATCATTTCTTTTAATTCACCGATCAAACATAAAATCAGAACATCAACATGCTCACAACTAAACACAAGATGAAATAATCTTGTTCTAAATAATCTTGAGATGAAATTATTCCGTCTCAACTATCTCTAAACGCGAAAAATGCAGCTGCATGTTTTGCCGTGCTAAACATGCGTAGGACTGTAACGGCTAAACTCTCTCTCTCTGTTTCCTCCTAATACCTCGAGAGCATTTGTATAGCTATGCGAACTCTTATTGCAACACTTTATAGTTTGGATCCTTAATGTTACTAGTAGTGTACCTGTCCATTTGATTGTAACGAAATTGAATTAAATCTTAAAAACAGTATATTTGAACGAAAATTTTCGTACTGTTTAACTGTAACAGTGTATTTATGTAAAATAAATTAAGAATGAAAATAAAGGAATCAAGATTTATATGGCCACCCATATTTATTTGGTAGGTATATATATGATTTGGAATTAATTATAAGTATCATGTAAATTTGCATGTCAAGTATACATATTTAAGTAAGAAACAAAATAAGAAATGAAATAATTTACATGAGCGATCAATTAAATAAGGTCTCAATAATAATTACCAAAAACAATACTAATGATAAATGTGACATAAAGAACTTGTCATGCAAAACAAGATCACCGAATGAAATAATTGTCATATGAACATACGCACTATCTTTAACATAAACAAATGGCATGTGATTTACCAGATGAGTAAGCATAGCAAATAAAAGGTTGGGATTTATCGAGCAGCACCACCCAGTATATGAATAAAAATGGACATGTTTATTACGACTAAGAACATAGTTAATGTTATTTTGGTATTTTTATACGATATCTAATTTTTTTTTGAAATAGGCCACATGAGCTCGATCTTATTTGAAGGTTATGGGTGTATCAGGGGTGAACGAGAATTTTCTAGGAGGTCACCCATCTTGGTACTACTCCTACTTGAGCACGCTTAACAATGGAATTTTAAAGAGATTTGATGCTAGCTAACTCACAACCCTTTCACCTAAATTTATTTTTAGGAAACTAGATATTTATTTTTAGGAAACTGGATAGGAAAATAGTCTCCTGAATGAATGAGAAATGTACAACTAACGTCAGGCTTGCACGAAAAAGAAGATAATAATTAGATGTCAATTACAAACTCGATCTCAAAAGTAGAAATTCTTTCTAATACCCTATAAAAAATAATAATTGGGATTTAATACTGTTATGATGATTGATTTTTTAGAAAAATGTTTAAATTAGAATAGTTCCCTACCAATTATAATAACTCTCTTAAAGTTGCTCTTAGCAAACCCAATATGTTTTTACGTAGGACCAAACATGCACCAACGGATGGGCATCTGCAGCACTGGTAAGCAATTCTCCCTGAGTTGGCACATCAACCATCACTGTTTGCCTCATGATTATCAAGCTCTGCGTGGAACCAGATCGCCTAACGTCGATCTGGCCGACTTCTTTCTAACGTCGAACAATCCGCACCGCTGATTTGCAATCCAACGACTGCCATGTTTTCGTCCCGTTTTCATTTTGTACCTACCATTTTCTTCTAGCGCATGACATGTAGCGTCCCGTTGAAAATACTTGTGTTTTTATTTTGCATGATTTTGATGCTAAATCTTAAATGAAATTATTATATCATAATAAAATATGAATATGTTCAAATAATTTTAAGATAAATAAACTCATGTTACTTTTAAATAAAAAATCAATAGGTTTTCAACATTGTCCAAACTATATTTCACTTTTACTAAAATCTGACAAGTTTTACCCATTTAATATTTTTCAACTATCTCTTACATATAGCTTTATAATATTCTTTTTAATTGATTAATAATATTTAATAGAATTGACATGTGCAAATAAAATTGTTGGTATATTTGTTTCTTTCTAAGGTAATAAATTGATAGTTTTTTAGTGAAATAAAAAACTAAGTGTTACATATTAATGATCAATAAAAATATAGAACTACCTCCATTAACTTTTAAATGATAAATTGATAGTTTTTTAGTGAAATAAAAAACTAAGTGTTGCATATTAATAATCAATAAAAAATATAGAACTACCTCCATTAACTTTTAAATGACACAATTGATTTTTATCTCAACATTTGACCATCCGTTTTTTTTAATATATAAAAAATAAATGTACAGTCAAATATTGAGATAAAAATAAATTGCGTCATTTAAAAGTTAACGAGGTAGTACTATATTTTTATTGATTATTAATATGTAGCACTTAGTTTTTTATTTCACTACAAAACTATCAATTTTATTACATGATAAAGAAACGGATACACCAACAATTTTATTTGTCATGTAAATTCTATTAAATATTGTTAATAAATTAAAAATAATATTATAAAGGTATATGTAAGAGATATCTAAGATTATTAAATGGGTAAAATTGTCAGATTTTGGTAAAAGTGAAATATAGTTTAGATAAGGTTGAAAAAACTAATTATTTTTATTTAAAAATATCATAAGTTTATTTATCTTAAAAATTATTTGCATATATTTATAGTTTATTATATAATAATGCATTTATGATTTAGCATCAAAACCATACAAAACAAAAACGCAAGTATTTTTAACAGGACTACGTGCCATGCGCTAGAAGAAAATGATATGTACAAGATGAAAATCAGAAAGTATGGCAGCCGTTGGATTGCACAAAATGAAAACCGACGAAAACATGGCAGCCTTTGGATGCAAATCAGCGGTGCGGATTGTTGGACGTTAGAGAGAAGTTGGCCAGGTCGACGTCAGGCGATCTGGATCCACTCAGCGTGATGGATGCAAATTCAATAATTCAAACTCTGTCAAATTACTTTCGTTACGCTCAACAGATAAACAACAGTGATGTTTACACTTTGCGCAAATGGTTAAGATCTCTTACTGCATGAAGAATGGGATTACAAAGCTGCCCATCTTCTCTTTTCTCTCAAGCTCTTCCTTTTCCGCAATCTTTTAGCGTAGTCCATCCTTTTCTTGCCCGCTTTCTTGAACTACCAGACGTCTGAGAAGAACCACTTGCTACAGGTTTTATTTGGAGCACACTTAGTAGATGGGTAGGGGCCTTGCCGTTGACTGAACCAGACCTCTCCCCTTTCTTGGTCTGCATGCTTCTCGTCTCGAGTAGTTCTGCAGAATCTTTAGGATCCATCACATCCATCAGTTTGCGCTTTTGAGGAGTAACAAATGTAGATCCAACAGGAAATTCTGCTTTCAGAAGAACATCAGATTCACATACTTTAATTTTGACAGCAGAATAGACTCAGTTTCCTTTATACATTTTCCATCTGTAATTGATACTACTGTTTTCTGTGAGATATCCTCCTGTTCAGTAGCAGTTGCTGACTGATTGAGTTCCACCGATAAAGACACTACTCCCTCCAAAGAGTCATTAAGAAGATTAGGTGTTGGCATCTCCTCATTCTCGTTCCTCTCAACAGACAATCTTTCAACCCAGATAACGATTCCAGTTGTGAGCCTGCTGCTTGGGAATGATCAAGCCTCTCTTTTATAGTTACTAATCTCTCGTTCCTACTGTCTCCTTTCAACTTTATGCTGGCTGAGTCCGTTCTAACTAGCTTTCTTGATGACAACAATCCCTTCAGGATATTCTTTGCACTACCCCTTATTAGGTTTTGGTCTCCACAAAAATGGCACGAATACGATATGCTGTTCTGACAACAGTTTAACTTCTTGTGTCGCTTTGCTTTTCTTTTGTTGTTCTTTATACGGATTGTGCAGTTGAAGCCTGCTGTAAGACTGTTTCACACCTGCAATGTTTCAAGAATGTTTCGTCAGAAGTCCACAAAACAATACAATGCTCCATGCTAAAATAATGATATAATGATCCAGACAAGTGGTAACCCATAATTGAAAAAGTTAGCATAGCTAAGAAACCCAATCAACCACGGACCATGTACATAATATGTCAAATGTTTTACGTCATATTGCAGATGTGTTTATATGATTTATTGCAAGATGACTTCTAACAGTTCAGAAACACATGAGGACTAGTGTAATTTATTATACTTAGAACATCCATACAACATTATTAGGATGACTGTTCAATTCAGTCTCATATATGTAGGAAGTTCACTAAGTATTCTAAGGACACAAGGCTGAACGGCCACACAAGGTACAAGATTGCAGGAAACATTTATCTTTATGCTAAGGAGTTAATTGTACATGCAAAATGTTAGTGACAAGGATCAATCTGCAATCATTGAAGTGTCATTACTTCTAGTACTCTACAGACATAAAGTTTTGGACGACAAGATGTTTTGAGATGCTAACCAACTGTCAACGGTGGGTGATCAAGGGCCGAGCGGGGAGCTCGATGCCAGAGGATCAAGGATGCCGGGTGAAGTTGGAGATGATCTCAGGAGTGCACAAGAAGATAGAGCAAGACATGGACGGACGATGGTCGAGACATGGTGACAGTCAAGTAAGCGAAAGGGAGGCCAGTGCAAGTGATAAGGCGGCTCGAGGGGATCGAGAGCGGGAGACTTGTTGGCGGTCGAGTTCGCGGATTGGCGTCACATGTCGGCGATCGAGGAGGCTTTGCCAGTTTTTGCTGAAAACCGTCGCATCTCTAAATGTTTTAAATTCAATAATTATGAGTCTTTTGTCTTTAGTAATTCAGAGTTAGTGTAAACTTTTAGTATTTTTTCAGAACTTCCAACTTCTGAAAATATTAAAAGGGTAGAGTCATTTGTAATAAAGTATGTAGAGGTCTATATGGGTAATTTTCAGAATTTATAATTCTGAAAATGACTCATGTCTTTTGTATTAAACTAAAAAATCTTGAGGATCTTTGTAAAAAGTCCCCTTGGGTGTGCCTATATAAAGGCATTCACACCCAAAAGGTGGGCTGCCACTTTGAACCCAAAAAAAATTACCTATCAGCTGTGATATTTTTCTTGTGTGCTGTCCAAGAAAGGATCTCAACCACTCTGATCACCTTGTCCAGAATTTGCTACAGAGAAGAGGAAACGCATGCAATGCTGAGAAGGTAAGAAATTCTTCCCTGTTCTATTCAGAAGAGGCAATCCAATTTTTCTCTTGAGTTCAGATTGATTGCTGTGTATTTCACTTCTGTCTTTCCATCTGTGATGTGATTTGTTCAGAGTATACACTGCTGTGTTCTGGTTGTTCTTGATCTCACTTCCTGGTTTGAACACTGGTTTGACATAGCAGGATTATACTGTTGGAAATAACAGCACTATTAGGTTTAACTTATTCCACAAATAAATCATGACGTGAAACAGATGAATACGCATAATCAGGGTAGACCAGTACACTAAACACATGAACAAAATTAATGTACTGAACATGGTAAAACCAATCTGTGCAACAGATGATACAGGTGTGTATCGGGTTGATACACGTGAGTATCAGGTGATACAGATGAGTAACAGGAGTAACAGGATGTGGTAACAGATGATACAGGTGGGTATCGGGTTGATACACGTGAGTATCAGGTGGTACAGGTGAGTAACAGGTGTAACAGGATGTGTGTAACAGATGATACAGGTGGGTATCGGGTTGATACACGTGAGTATCAGGTGGTACAGGTGAGTAACAGGTACGTACCGGATGTTCACAGACCGGACGGGTACCACGACGGCGACGCGCGGTACCGGACGACGGCGACGACGAGCAGCACTCGAGCGGAGAGGAAGACGAGCCGTGGTGGACGAAAGCGAGCAGTCGCGCGGAGCGCTTCCCAAAACCTTATTCGCCCTCTCCCGGTGCAGGATCTCGAAGACGATGGGTTCCGGAGACCTGCTCTTCCGCTCAACGGTGCACGCCGATGAGGGAACGGAGTAGACTACAAATGGCAACACAACACAGAGAGAATGGCAAGGTTCTTCTGTTTTTCCGCACACTTTCACCCGTCGCCTGGTGGAGAATAGACTGTGATCAGGACGTCTCTTCACTCTCCACTGGAAACTGCTGTGAAGATGAACCGTTCCAAATACTGTTGTGAAGATGAACCGTTCCAAATTCTGTTGTGAAGATGAACCGTTCCAAATTCCATCAACAGCAAAACGGAATGGCAAAAGGGAGCCGCGTCTGCGCAAGCAATCGGAGCCGATTTCGGCGGACCATTCACCGCATGTCGTGCGCCCGCGCCCCCTGGCCCCGGCCCGTGCCCGTGCCCGAGCCCGGCCCGGCCCGGCGAGGCGAGGCGAGGCGAGCGAGCGCGCGCGTGTGTTTCTCTAGTCTTCTCTCACCCACATGGGTCTAGTTGCAAGGAGAGCACCATCCCTTATAAGTTGGTCTTCCTCTCCTAGAACTAGCAAGGTGGGACTAAAGGTTCACATGCTCCCTTTACATGGTGGGCCTTTGAGATTTTTCCAGGAATTATTCTTCAAATAAATTTGGGCCAAGCCCATTTATTCAACAATCCCCCACCATAGCTCAAAGTCCCACAGAGATTTGCCAGATTCTTTGTGTTGTTTATATACCAGTGTTTTGATGGAGACCGGTTAAGGTTGAACATCCATCTAGAGCTTCAAGCTACACTTACTCACAACTTGAACAATGGACTATGCCTTGAATTGCAAGTTTTGTGCAAGTAAGTTTTACTTAAAGTCTTAACTGATACTAGGCTGCCAGTAGCCTACCCTCGGGTGGTGTATAAGTCATACTCCTTGGTCTCTTCATGAGCTTACTAGGGACTGCCCAAGTCTCCATAGATTGCGACCAACAATCGAGCTCATATAGGTGTGTTCTTTCAAGAATGCTCTGCAGGATAGCATCTTCACTAATATAGCCAACAGAACACATTAAGACAATCGTCAACCTGCCTAGCAGTTTCTGAGAGTATTGCATCTTCACTTAGAGTGGGTTAAAATTACTCTCTTCAGTTAACTGATGGCTTGTTCTTCCCAGATCCTAATTCACGGGATCGCCGATCACATAGGTTGGGTTACTGCCATAGTATAACTCACATGGGTCTCATACCCATCTCCTTCGATGCATTGTCTATCACATTCCGTGATAATCCCTTTGTAAAGGGATCTGCCAGGTTTTTTAGATGTTTGGTATAATCCAATGTTATAACTCCGGAGTTTCTCAACTTCCTGACAGATTTCAATCGTCTCTTTACATGTCTAGACGATTTCATGTTATCCTTAGAACTATTCACCTTGACAATGACCGTTTGATTGTCACAGTTCATAAGGGTAGCTGGCACTGGTTTTTCAACCACTGGTAAATCCATCAATAGATCACGCAGCCATTCGCTTCAACAGTAGCTGTGTCTAGTGCCGTGAGCTCTGCTTCCATGGTTGACCTCGTCAATATGGTCTGTTTGCAAGACCTCCATGAAACAGCTGCACCTCCAAGATGAACACATATCCACTCGTGGCTTTGATCTCATCAATATCAGAGATCCAATTTGAATCACTATAACCCTCTAGTACCGAAGGGTACCCAGTATAGTGAATTCCAAAACTCATAGTACCTCTTAGATAGCGCATGACTCTCTCAAGCGCACGCCAATGATCATCTCCCGGATTAGAAGTAAACCGGCTCAATTTGCAAACAGCAAAAGAGATATCAGGCCTAGTAGCGCTAGCTAGGTACATGAGTGATCCAATAATCTGAGAGTATTCCAATTGATTCCTAGCAACTCTCTTATTCTTTCGAAGTAACAACTAGGATCATAAGGTGTTGGAGAAGGCTTACTGTCCATATAGCCAAAGCGGCTTAAGACCTTTTCCACATAATGAGACTGCAAAAGTGTAATCCCATTCTCATCCTTATTAGCTTGATGTTCAGAATTACATCAGCTACTCCCAGATCCTTCATATCAAAATTTTGAGACAAGAAAGTTTTATCTCATTTATCATATTAATATTTGTCCCAAAGATCAGTATGTCGTCGACATATAGGCACAAAATAACTCCCTCACCCCCACCATAGCGATAGTATACACATTTATCTGCCTCATTGACTGCAAAGCCCGCAGATGTTAAAGTTTTATCAAACTTCTCATGCCATGCTTAGGAGCTTGTTTCAGACCATACAAAGATTTTAATAGCTTACATACCATGCCTTCTTGACCTTTTACTACAAATCCATCAGGCTGATCCATGTAATTTCCTCATCCAGCTCTCCATAAGAAAAGCTGTCTTAACGTCCATCTGATGAACGAGAAGACCATGTGAGGCAGCCAAAGAAAGTAGTACTCGAATAGTGGTCAATCGAGCAACAGGTGAGTAAGTGTCAAAGAAATCTTCGCCTTCTTTCTGAGTATAGCCCTTGGCTACAAGTCGAGCCTTATACTTTTCAATAGTACCATCAGGCCTAAGCTTCTTTTTGAACACCCCTTGCACCCTACAGGTTTGCATCCATAAGGTCGTTCTGTCACCTCCCAAGTCCTGTTAGCAATAATGGAATCCATCTCGCTACGGACAGCCTCTTTCCAGTAGTCTGCATCAGGAGATGCATAAGCTTCTGACAAAGACGTGGGAGTGTCATCCACAAGGTACACAGTGAAATCATCACCAAAGGATTTATTTATCCTTCGTCTCTTGCTCCTCCTAGGAGCTTCACTGTCATCCTCCTCATGGAGGATTTCATGTGTTTGTTCAGAAAACTCAGGTGGTGTGATTGAATTGGGAATTATCTCAGGAGTTTGACTAGAAGTGCTATGAGTATCTTTCATTGGAAATATGCTATCAAAAATGTTGCATCTCGAGACTCCATAATTGTACCAACATGCATGTCTGGTACCTCAGATTTTACTACTAAAAATCTATAGGCAATACTGCGATGAGCATATCCTAGAAAGACACAATCCACAGTTTTAGGTCCAAGCTTGCGCTTCTTAGTTATTGGTACATTGACTTTCGTCAAGCAGCCCATGTGCGCAAGTAGAAAGTGATGGTTTTCTTCCAACCCACTCTCGTATGGGTTTTGTCCTATTCTTGTTAGGAACTCTATTTAATACATGACAAGAGGTCAGTAACGCCTCCCCCACCATGCCTCAGATAATCCCGCAGTGTCTAACATGGCGTTAACCAAGTCTCAAGGTACGGTTCTTCCTTTCGGCAATCCCATTTGATTCGGGTGAATAGGGAGGTGTTCTCTCATGTATAATTCCATGTTCCTCACAGAATAAGTCAAACTCATTTGAAAAATACTCTCCACCACGATCTGACCTAAGTCTTTTGATCTTTCTCTCTAGTTGATTTTCAACTTCTGCCTTATAAATTTTAAAATAGTCAGAGCCTCATCTTTCGTTTTTAAAAGATAACATAACAAAATCTAGTCGCATCATCAATTATGTCATGAAGTATCGTTTCCACCCTTTGTTAACACGCCATTCATTTCACAAAGATCTGAATGTACGAGTTCTAGTGGTGCCAAGTTTCTCTCCTCAGCTGCCCTGTGAGGCTTACGAGGTTGCTTTGACTGCACACAACTATGGCACTTAGAACCTTTAACAATGGAAATGTTTGGAATTAAGTTCATACTAGAAAGCCGAGACATCAAACCAAAATTTATATGACATAAGCGGAGTGCCAAACATTGACATCATCACCAACATTGCCACATATATGGTTCACAGAATTATTGCAGAAATCAGAAAGGGAAAAGCGAACAAGCCACCACATTCGTAGCCTTTACCAATAATAGTCCATGTTTCGACACGACTACTTTATTAGATTCAAACACAATTTAAACCCATCCTACACAGACGGGAGCCACTGACTAGATTCTTGTTGATAGAAGGGACATGCTGCACGTTCTTCAGCTGCACGATCTTCCCGAAGTAAACTTCAGATCTACCGTGCCAACACCATGAACAGAAGCATGAGACCCATTCCCCATTAGGACGGAAGAATCCCGAGTGACCTGGTAAGAAGAGAACAAAGAGATATCAGCACAGACATGTACATTAGCCCCTGTATCAATCCACCAATTGATAGATTGATCAACTGAAGAACGGTAGGAAAATTACCATACCCATTCCCATCTTCAGTATTGCCAATGGTCACATTGACAGACTTTGAAGTCTGTCCTGCAGGAGCTTTCATCCCTTTGCGATGTGGACACTTCTTGGCCCAATGGCCAATTTCTCCCATACAAAGCAAGGCTTCGCATCTGTGTTACTCTTCTTCTTCTTGTAGTTGGTAGTTTGTTTAACTTAATTTCCCTCTGTTCTTGCCTGAGGGTTGATGCACCACGTTGGCGCTCGATTGCCCCTCACCTTTTGCCGCAGCGTCCTTTTCCCTGGCTTTCTCCTCAACATCAAGAGACCTTATCAAACTCTCAACAGAGAATTCCTGTCTCTTGTGTTGAGTGCAGTACCGAAACTCCTCCATGAAGAAGGTAATTTCGCAATAATGCAAAGCAGCCACAAATGTGTCGGGTAAGGCACACTTTAGGAGTTCGAGTTCTTTAGCAATGGCCTGTATATCATGAGCTGATCCACCACAGAACGGTTTATTAACCATCCTGTAATCATGAAATTGCTCCATGACATACAAGTCATTGCTAGCAATCAGTAGCACCGAATTTGCATTCAGTGCATCCCATTAACTCCTTCGCATCTGTCATGTGTGTCTCCCTCGCACAGACGATTCAGAGCAAGAACACTAAGAATGCATCCTACAAGATTGTAGTGGCGTCCTTGAAATCTTTCTCATTTTCAGCAGAAAGATCTCCTTCAGGTTTACCACTACTAACCCAGTAGACATTCATAGCTGTTAGCCACAAAGTGACTTTGATCTGCCATCTCTTGAAGTGCACACCGGAAAATTTTCCGGCTTCAGTGCATCGGCAAATCCAGCCATATCAAAACCACAGTGCCTATAAAGGTTTTTGGATTGTTGGAAATAACACTATTAGGTTTAACTTATTCCACAAATAATCATGACGTGAAACAGATGAATACGCATAATCAGGGTAGACCAGTACACTAAACACATGAACAAAATTAATGTACTGAACATGGTAAAACCAATCTGTGCAACAGATGATACAGGTGTGTATCGGGTTGATACACGTGAGTATCAGGTGATACAGATGAGTAACAGGAGTAACAGGATGTGTGTAACAGATGATACAGGTGGGTATCGGGTTGATACACGTGAGTATCAGGTGGTACAGGTGAGTAACAGGTGTAACAGGATGTGTGTAACAGATGATACAGGTGGGTATCGGGTTGATACACGTGAGTATCAGGTGGTACAGGTGAGTAACATACGTACCGGATGTTCACAGACCGGACGGGTACCGACGGCGACGCGCGGTACCGGACGACGGCGACGACGAGCAGCACTCGAGCGGAGAGGAAGACGAGCCGTGGTGGACGAAAGCGAGCAGTCGCGCGGAGCGCTTCCCAAAAACCTTATTCGCCCTCTCCCGGTGCAGGATCTCGAAGACGATGGGTTCCGGAGACCTGCTCTTCCGCTCAACGGTGCACGCCGATGAGGGAACGGAGTAGACTACAAATGGCAACACACAGAGAGAATGGCAAGGTTCTTCTGTTTTTCCGCACACTTTCACCCGTCGCCTGGTGGAGAAGATATAGACGTGTGATCAGGACGTCTCTTCACTCTCCACTGGAAACTGCTGTGAAGATGAACCGTTCCAAATACTGTTGTGAAGATGAACCGTTCCAAATTCTGTTGTGAAGATGAACCGTTCCAAATTCCATCAACAAAACGGAATGGCAAAAGGGAGCCGCGTCTGCGCAAGCAATCGGAGCCGATTTCGGCGGACCATTCACGCGCATGTCGTGCGCCCGCGCCCCCGGCCCGGCCCGTGCCCGTGCCCGAGCCCGGCCCGGCCCGGCGAGGCGAGGCGAGGCGAGCGAGCGCGCGCGTGTGTTTCTCTAGTCTTCTCTCACCCACATGGGTCTAGTTGCAAGGAGAGCACCATCCCTTATAAGTTGGTCTTCCTCTCCTAGAACTAGCAAGGTGGGACTAAAGGTTCACATGCTCCCTTTACATGGTGGGCCTTTGAGATTTTTCCAGGAATTATTCTTCAAATAAATTTGGGCCAAGCCCATTTATTCAACATATACCTTATAATCTGCTAAATCACTTTAGTAAGTTTGCTGTATTCAAGATGGATTTGGTTTGCTGATTTGCTGTTTGACAAAATGTCTCTGCTACTGTTCATCATATGATGCAGAATGTTTTTTCTGCTCTGTGATTGATTTGAATCAGAAACTTCAGATCTACTACAAGTTTTCCATCAGATTTGCTATTCATCTAGATTTCCTTGATACTGAAGTGTTTTTGGCTGTGACACATCAACCAATCACTAGTTATATTCAGTACAGATAACCTGAACATAGTGAGCTACAGTTTTATCTCTTGCAGGTTTTCAGAACAGTGTTGCCAGGTTGTTTCAAAGTTCTGAATGAATATTTTAAATCTGTTTAGCAACTGTTTCAGATCTGAATTGCTAGATGTCCTGTTTACTATCTCTATAGTTGTTTGATTCAAACTTCTGAAGTTCTCAATTTTCAGATCAGTTTGATAGTACTGTTTTGGCCTTGCTTCATTATTTATGATTGAGTACAATGCCTAGTTTATTTACAGTACTACACTTCAGTGTTTTTGACAGATTAAAGTACTGGTTCTTTTCTACATAGTCCACAGGTTCAATTTGTGTTTGATGAATATATACTGGATTCTGTTTTTCTGATCTGAGAAGGAAAGTACTGTTTACAACATAATGTTTGCTGTGAGCAGGGCCGGCCCTGGGGTGGGGCCACCGGTGCCACCGCCCCGGCCCCACCACCTAGAGGGCCCCATATATATATATATATAATATATATATATATTATATATATATATATATACGGGAACGCTATTCTACACTATGGGTGTAAATGCTATTCTACACGATCATCCCAATCGTGCCCACCCCACCCAATTCCAACCCCTCCATTCCACATCGGTGTAGAATAGCATTCTACACTCGTGGTGTAGAATAGCATTTGTGTATATATATACATATATTATACATATATATATACATATATATATATATAAATGTATGTATGCATATATGTATATATATATATGTATGTATGTGTGTATATTGTATGTGTATATATGTATGTAGTCCGTATGTATACGTATGGGCTAATCATGTTGGACATACAAAAAAGTCCAAAGCAAGTTGTAAACTTGCAATTTGCATGTTAATTTGTCCCACTCGTGTCCTCGATCGCCAATCCTAGCCCTAGCCTCCCTTATGATTCATATGACAATCAATTCATTGAAAAAGAGATCTGAAGAACTCTAATCATTTGAAGAAATATTTAAGTTTTAATGAGTTTAACAACTTTGAAGTCATTTGATGGTCTCGAACCTAAAATGTGTTGCATAACGTTGCCATTAACCTTCTCTCTACATGATTCATCTGATCTGAATTTAAATAATCTAATTTATGAGTTAAGTGTTTTAATTCATTTTGCGATAAAAAATGCCAGTTATAGAGATTTTTTAGATTTATAATATCTCAAGAGATGTTAAATGGTTTGTCAACTTTATACAATGAAAAACACTTATAGGATGAAATTGATATTGATACCATCATCAATAAATTTGTTTTTTATTAAGAAACATCATTAGAAAATTTTAAAGTAATTTAAAATATTTACGTTATTTTAGATTAATATTATTATATATATTTTTAATTATATTTCAGTAAAGGCCCCTAAAATCAAGTTCGCCCCGGGCCCCTACGATCTTAGGACCGGCCCTGGCTGTGAGTGATTTTGTGAACACTTGATTGATACAAATAGATTTGCTGCAGGTTCTTGTATTAGTGCTAGATATCACAGCATGTTTCTGTTTTTGGTATTTTGTTTCAGTACTATAAACTGAGTGTGTGCCTGAAATTGCTTCAGTCTAGACAATGTTATTAGACTAGTTCTAGACTGTTTTACTCTGATCTGTTTTGAAGAATTTGCCAACAAACCTTATTTCTGAAGATCTGATTACTAGATTAAGTTGTGATTACTTCTCTGATTCTAGTCAGACAGATTTTCTTGAAATTCAAATCTGAATCATATGTGCTATCTGTGGCTTCATATTTCTTCAGTGGCAGTGTTTACAAATCGTCCAATTAATCGCGATTAATCGGCCTGGTCATTTTCCTGGCCACGACTAGGTGCTCCGACCCGACTAGAGCGACCAGATATCTGGTCGTCCGATTAGTGACATTTTAGCGACCAGGAGATAAGGGCAACCGACGGGAAGGATAAGGGAACCGACGGGAAGGCATGGGCCAGCCGGAGGAGGGCGCTTATGACGGCGCATGGGCCACGACGGGAGGATGGGCCGGCGGCGGTGTGCCTTGGAGTGGGAGAGCCACTGGCGGCGCCGGCGGAGGAAAGAACGGCGCCAGCGGCGGGAGCAAGAGGAGAGGCAGAGCCGGCGGGAGCAAGAGGAGAGGGCGGCACAGGCAGGAGCAAGAGAGAGCGGCGCGGCGAGCAAGAGGAGAAGTGTCGCCGGCGGGAGCTGCGGCGCGCAAGGGATGTGCACGCGCATGCTCTGTGAGGGAGATTTGTGGCGGCTGTTTGGGAGAGGGGATGTGAGGAGCTAGGGTTGTGGCGGCTGTGAGGGAGAGGGAAGATGTGAAGCTAGGGTTTAGTTAATGGGCTTGGGCTTTTCAATTTTATTTTTGGACTAATAAGTAATGGCTGGAAATTTGGCCCATACCTAGATATTATTGTCATATACTATATAGTGGTATTCTATATTATATTATGTAAATTTCCTAAATATATGGAATAATTAAATAGACCACCAAATCGACTAATCGCGATTAGTTTTCTGGTCGGTACATGGGCTACTAGTTCGACTAGGCGATTTTAAACATTGTTCAGTGGTATGAAGTTTGAAAATGTGCTAGATGTGCTACAGTATTGCCCTGAAACAGAGTTAGAGCACTTTGTCTGTTTTGAGATAACTCCAGAAATTGTCAAGCCCTGTACTGGATTGAAATCAGTACTGCATTTGGAAATTTAGTCCAGTGTTTGATTCTATAATCATGTTTGTATCGAAGAATCAATTTTACTGTTCAGTGGTTGTAGTTGTCACTTGAGACACTCTATAGTCAGGTTCTTGCATTATATAGTGTTTCTGAAATTTGTGATCAGCTGAATACTTTTGCTGAAAATTTGAGGCTGCAATTTTGAGAAGAAGTTTACTGTTCTGAAACTTTCTTTTTCACTGTGATTCATCTCAGCCAGGAACTTTAAATCCTTCAGTAGCATCTGTCTTTTCCTTGTTCAATATCAGTATTTGTAGCTTTTCTGAAATCCTTGAAACTGAACATTGTACTTGTCTGATTTGAAACAGTGTGTGAGTATACAGATTAATTCAGAAGGTTTGATTTCAGTTTCAGTCTCTGATAGCTTATGTTTTGATGTGTAATTCTCATTTCCATCAATAGTGTTTAAGTCTGAATATGTTTTCAATACTGATCTGAACTAGTTTGATTTCATAGACTTTAATCATTTTCAGAATCAGTCTTGGAGCTAATCTTGGATTCATTATGACATATTGTGTTGAGTTTGCTTGATATCTTGATCAAAGACCCACATAATGAGTTGAGTACAGCAGAATGAAATTTTAGACTCATTTTGAATGTTTTGATCTTTGTCGACCAACCATTCACCGATATCTCCCTGTCGGCAAATCAGTTGTCGATCTAGGCAGAGAATTTCGGTGATTCAAATACCAAGTGTCCTAATTTGACAATTTGAAACTCCGATATAGACCTGAGATTGCTTTTAAGGCTGTTTTCACATTTGAACATATTTTGATTATTCAGAATCTTGAATCTTGAGTTTTAGAGGTGGGTTGGGTAATCTGAGCAGGCCATCAATTCGCAAGAATTTGTTAAGGCGCCTATTCACCACCCCCCTCTAGTCGCCATTCTGATCCCACAATGTTACACCAAAATATATGATATTATGAATTTATGATCAATGATTTGTTTTGAGCCATATATAAATAGTATTTCAGCAACATGACTTCTCAGAACAGATAATAGAACAAACATCACCGAAAAGTACCTCTTAATGACTTAGTCAATGCAAGTCAGTAAAACTGTCATTTTGTGAATGGAATGAGATTACCACAAATCTGGTTAGAACTTGAGAAGCTAAGAGTAATCAATACGACACAGACAAAGTTTGAGAAAGATATGTGCAAGTCTAAGAGTGGATTTGACTAGATATATGGTGTCACGAAGCTTCAGAATACTCCATATGCTGTGGGTGATATGACGCTAATATCAGTAAAAATATCCGGTATAGGTTAAATTCCAGGACAAGGGTCAAATTGATTTCTTCAGGTGCACGTGGCAATTTGACAGAGAATTAACCAAAAAAGGGGAACTTCATTACAAGAGCTGAGCAAGTTATCCAACAAATAACAGGCAAATTGTGAGGGACAGAAGCATCAATCCTGGGTATAGTAAGCAGTGACCCTCACCTTTGGCATACGAAGGTAGAGGCACCTAGAGGTATCCCGGCCGCCTCAGCTTCACCGGCGAGGCGGCGCCCCAGCAGGGCACTGACCGGTGCCACCACCGGCCTCCCGCAAGCCATGCCGCCAACCGCTGCAAGTGCTGCAGCCTCAGCAGGGAGGCTGCGTCAGCTCGGGTCTTCCCGGAGTTCTCCTCATGGATCGACACAGCCTGGTTCCCGGCCCTGGCCGCCCCCACCGCATCAGGGACGTGGTCCCCACGCTTCTTCCCCATGTAGCCGCCAAGCTGCAACCGCGAAGAGAAGATGTTGTGAGAGCGGCGTGCTGGCGTGGCCTGGACTAGTGGCAGATCCAGGATTTATATGATGGGGGCACGAAATTAAACATATTACAAAACACATGTAATATGGCGGAAATTAGCTTAATAATAAAAATAAAAATAAAGTAAATCAATGATAAACAATCAATCTAATGAAGCTAATGCTAATGAAGCTACCAACAACAGTTCTATGGTCCAGCCACGACACCACATTGAAATTTGAAACTATAGATAAGGATGACACTCAATACATATAACATTTGACATATATGTTGAAGCAACGTATCATGCAATGGCACACTTTAGTTTTATAATCAACAATAATACAAAAATCCTTTGCTAGGTGGCCAACCATTGCAACTTGCATCTTTGGTTGATAAGCAAAGAACATCTCAAAACTAAAATGTTTGGTGGGTTTTTATTTGTGATTTAAAAAAACACTCCCAAATTGGATTCAAAACAGCACACCAATTTCTCTGCAGTTCAAATTCATCTTCCCCCAATTATAGATTCAAAACAATGCTCATAAATTTAATATAGCTTGGTGGTTGAAGGTTGGATACTTTGGATCCACAAAGGTCTCACCGATTAGCCCCCACGCATCAACCAGCTGTACTCAGTTCACCTGCAAGGAACAACAAGGACGAAATGAAGGGGAAATCAACATTTCTTGAAACATGCCAGCGGGCGGCTGTGGCAGTGGGACTGTGCCAGGGAGATCGGAGACTCACTGTGGCAGGTAGGCAGGCGCCAACCGACCAGGGGGTTGGGGGATTGGCCGACAGGGAGGGGGGCGCTTGGTCAGAGGGAGGCGAAAGGGGCGGAGTGGCAGTCGGCAGATACGAGCAGGCGGCGATAGTAGAAAGGGGGCGACAAAACTGCAGAAGGGGGCAGCTGATGCCGGTGGGGCAGTAGTGCGCCAACGGCCAACCTCCAGGCTGATCGTGGCGGCTAGGGCTAGGAATCGTGGTCATGTGGGGAGTGAATGAGTGATGGACTGCTAGCCGCTGGGAGTGGTGAGGAGAGAGAGGGGGTGTTAGATAATGGGTAATTGGGTTGTCTATTGGACGGCACAATTAATTTGGGGGGTACAACTGTACCCCTTGCTCATGGCAGAGGTGGAGGGGGTTTATCATCCTCTGCTGTCATGGTCGGGCGCACATACACCAGGCGTCATAGGGCCCAGGACGTGCGCCGAGCCCAGGAACGCGCTAGCTGAGCGCACGGCGAGCATGCAGGGAGGCGCGCGCGGCACGGCCACCAGCGACGGTTAGGAGGAAAAGTAGGATTTAGTTCTATTAGTTATCCTAAATAAGTGGAGTTTGTTTCTCCATGTAGTTGGGCCACAGGCTATTTATATGCCATGTACCGAACAGATCAAGGATCAAGCAGATTATTATCAATCTAATCTCCCTCTCCTTCTACCTAAGCCTGGCGATCAGGGGGGATAACCCGATCGGCGAGGACGACACAGGGGCATAACCCGGCCGGCGACCACGGACCGCGACTACGAGCTTCGTAGTCGGGGACCTGCTACCTTGGACGTCACTGCCCTGACATCTGCCCATATTTTAACTGATTTTATAGCCGAAGCAAAGAAAGATAAACGGGGAGTGGAAGAATTAGATTTTTTCGTTTTTAATTATTATATAAAGACACTTGCGACTCTTTTAATAAACATGATTTTTTAAATAGAACTCTGCGGTTATAAACATCATTAGCATGTTTGTGTTTAGTTTTCTAAGTAACTTTTGATAAAAGATGAGATAAAATAGTTTTTTTAACCATAACATACAAATTAAAAAACGATAGCTTGGTCAGTTTATATAAGTTTATTATATTTGATATTATTTGATAAATGGAATCGTTTTCTTTGTTGTTAAGCATCTACTATTCTAAATAAATAATTTCACAGTTTTTTATAACTCACAGCTTATAACTTAAAAAATATGGGTTAACCAAATACATCCATAGAAAGAGTGGCCCATAAAAAACTAAACGAAACACAACCAATATCACCACCTCCAAAGACAAAACACATACCCTATTCATTGGACAATTCTACCAACAAAGGGAAGCCGCACATAGCGCGTGTTGAGAACAAACAACATCACATAACTCATGAGAGCAAAAGCGGACTTCGTAAAAGGCAGCTATATGTAGAGATGGATACGAGATACGGCAATACTTCGATATGTGGCATTTTCTAAAAATATGGATACAGTGATACTTCGATATGTGGCATTTTCCAAAAAACATGGATACGGCGATGCGCGCGCGCGCACGCACACACACACATATATATATATATAAGTAATACATCTAAAAATAACAACCACGGAAACATAACAAAGAAATTCTTAGTTCAATACTTTAACATGCAAATAGACACATAACTAGATAAAGTGTTCTTAGACAATAACATCCTCACATGACAATACGACATAATTAAGTAACAAAACTTCACTCCAAAACCCTTAAACCCTTAATTAACATGTAAATAGATGTGCACAATGCATATTGAAGTGCACAGTACGACATTGAGTAGTGTTGTTCATACTCGTCCTACATGTGCATATGCATGAGATAGATGAACTATGCAACCACTGGGTTAACTTCTGAATATGTGAAATGTGCTGCTCTAGAATATTTTATATTTTACACTCACTCAGTCCTTCGGTTACCATTCTAGTGTTCAGACAATAACAGTAGAACATCATTCTAGGTACTGCATCTACCAATCTCAATACTCCCTATTAATCAAACCATACACAGGAGAAGATTAGGAAAGATCACAAGCTGACCAAATCAAAAGCAACAATGAGATCATGCAGAATTGCACACTGCACAGACATCACAGAAAAGCAATTTTTCAGAAAAGCAGAAAGAAGAGAAGGGACCTGCTCTTGGACGATGCACAGTTGCACACTGCACCGACAGAGGATGGAGGATGCAGTAGATCTTCTCTTGGAGGATGTGGTGGCCGGCCCCAAGCCACGGCGGCACGACGAGCTGACAAAGAGAAGAGCTGAAGAGATACACGCGGCTGCGCACGGGAGACAGCGCATCGGTGGCCGGCGGTGCGGCGGCGGTCGACGGCGAGATGTGAGGCGGCGTGAGATGTGGGCTGGGGTCTGGGGATTAGGGCGATGGGTTGGGCGAGAGGAGCCGCCCACACCGGACACGTATCGGATTTATTTTATTTATTTGAAAAAAAAGAGAAAAATAACTGGATACACATGAGATATTATTGTACGGTATACTTTATTAAAAAAATAAAATTTGCAATCAACTCCAGTATTTAATTAACGTTTTGTGTATGGCACATTGTGCTTTGTAACAAAACCTTTCGAGATTTCTTATTGATGACATCACCTTATATGTTATTTACACGATTGAGAACTACATGTGAGAATTGATGTTTACAACATCACCTTGTTTTCTATTCCATCCATTGGATTACGAAACAAATTCTACCTTAATTCTAAATTATAAGATATGTATTTAATGTTAACAATTAATTACTTTTCACCATATATCTTCCTTCAAATTTTTCAATCTCAGGTGCTCTATATCTGCTGACAAGAGTGGAAGAAGCACAAGGCTGGAGGGTGGGCGTGTTCGGCACTTCAGCCCATACATGTATACGCATATCCTTCAAAAGGAATAAATCTACATAACCCCCTCACATATTATAAATTGACTACGTAAACCCATAACGTAATAAACCATGTGTTTAATTCCCTAACCTTTTAAATATCATTACTTAATCTCATAAGGTTCTTTTGCAAAGTGGTTTTGCACTGATGGAGCGTTACGTTAGACAAGATTGTCATATTTATTATACTCGCCTACATAAAAAACTAATAACAATGTACCCTAGACTTTTCATTCACTAAATTAGTGCATCGTTTATGTTTCGGCTATTACATAATTTGTATCAAACAACAACGCATAGTAATTATTTGTCCTGATCTGGTAGAGTATAAGATATGTTATGTGTGAATACTTTGTTTGTTGTTATATATGATCTTGCTATTGAGAAACTAAAGTTTTACTGCAGGAACAAACCTGATACAATTTTGTTTCATACGGTACAATTTTGGTACAAATTTGTATCGTATGGTACGACGTGAAAGTGCATCAAGGTGCATCTAGGCCCCTATTTTATTTCGGTGTATTAATGACAGTATTGATCAAATGCTAATAATCAATTTGCTAAGATGATTACAGAGATGTCACATGAAAAGAAAGTTCCGTTGAAACAAATTTGGAGAAAGAGCTCTATTTGGTCCAAATAGGCTCAAAAGGTTAAAATCATTGATTTATTCTTTACATTGAGTATAAGATCGCCGTACTATTAAGAGGGATGCATTTGGATTTTGTTCCAAAACTTTGTGCTCAAAGAAAAACATTTCTGAAAGATTTTTGGTCAAGTTCAAACTGAGTTCTAGAATTTTTATACTGGTTGAAACTTCTGGTCTGGATCAGAACTTCTGATTTGAGCTCTCGGTTTAAAAATTAAAATGCATCGGAACTTCTGGTTTGGATCGGAACTTCGATTTGAGCTCTCGGCTTTGAATTTATTTTTGCATCAAAACTTCCGGTTTGGATTGGAACTTCCGATTTGATCTATCAGCCTTGAATTTATTTTTGCATAGGAACTTCTCGAGCTCTTGTTGACTAGTGAACTTGTGATTCTAAAAGAATCCAACAAGTGTCTAGATGAGAAACTTGAGTCTATTAATTCAAAACCTATTCCATCTTCCTCTATTGCTTCCACTAGTAATGGTCGTGCTAAATGTTATACATTTGATTTAAATGCATATGAGACTAACATGAAGAAAATAGAGATCGTATGAAAAGAAAATGAAAGGCTCGACACCTTAGTAAGCTATGGGTGTATCAAGACCTACAAGTCAAAGGATGCTCTATACAATACGCTCAACGCTAAAGATAATATTGAGAGGCGTGGGCTTGGTTATCACCCTAATGAGACCAAGTCCACCCCTAAAGTGAAGAACAAGGGTAAAGAGGTAATCAAGTGTGTGAGGGAAGAGGGTGCTCCACAAAAGGCCAACAACAAGCCTCACGCCTCACAAGCTACTTTTTATGCTTCATACCTAGTTAAGAGGAACCACCATGGTAAAGTGGTTGCCAAATTTGTACTAAATAGAAATGAAAAACCTCTTAAGAAAATTTGGATTCCTAAAGACCTTGTTACTAACATTGAAGGACCCAAAAAGATTTGGGTACCTAAAATCAAGAACTAATATCTTGTAGGAATATGCCTCCAGTGGATCAAGTTAGGTGATGGATAGTGGATGCACCCATCACATGATCGGAGAGAAGAACATGTTCATCACCTTTAATCCAAATCAACATCAACATGAAACCATTGTGTTTGGCGACAATGGAGAAGGTGAGGTATTGGTTATAGGTAAAGTTTCTATCACAAGTAATTTTTCAATTTCAAATATCCTTCTAGTTGAATTATTAAGTTACAATTTACTTTCCATTTCACAATTATGCAAAATGGGATATAATTGTAACTTCTCTCATGAGGGTGTGACCGTTTTGAGAAGAAGTGATAATTCCATGGCATTCATGGGTAGGTTGAAGGGAAAGCTATACCTTATCGACTTCGTACAAGATAAAATGGAACCGGAAACTTTCCTAGTTACCAAGTCTAGCATGGGTTGGCTATGGCATCGCCGACTAGCTCATGTTGGGATGAGGAATTTGGCAAAACTTCTCAAAGGGGATCACATTCTAGGACTAACAAATGTTGTTTTTGAGAAAATAGGTTGTGTAGCGCATGTCAAGCCAAAAAGCAAGTTAGAGCACCACACACTGCCAAGAATATCATGACTATAAAGAGGCCACTTGAGCTCCTTCACATGGATCTTTTTGGACCCGTGCCCTACATAAGCATTGGTGGTAACAAATATGGTTTTGTTATTGTAGATGATTATTCTAGATTCACTTAGGTGTTCTTTTTGCATGACAAAGGAGAAACACAAGAAATCTTTAAGAATCTTGCAAGAAGAACACAAAATGAGTATGAATTAAAAATCAAGAAAGTGATGAGCGATAATGTAACACATGAGAAACCAAGGGTGGTTTCGGTGTTTTGTGATGAGTGATTGATAGACTTTTTACCCTCTGTTCGAAGGGTACCTCCGAAGGTGTTCGGAGGTGGTCTCACCGAAGGGTGTTCGATGGTTTGGTTGCTGCAGCTGTTGCAGCGGAGTGTACCTGTCGGAGGGGTCCGACAGTACACGATGACTGGGTTCGTACCGAAGGCTTCGGTACTTTGGGAGGTACACCGGAGTGTGTACCGGAGGTTGCTAACCCGGAAAGGTCTCCGGAGTACTGGATACACTTGTCTGCTTGTCTGTGGTGCGCAGGGGCTTCGGAGGCGATGGACGGGTTCGCAGCAGGTGAACCTGGGTCAAGCGGGAGGCTTGATGCCAGGGGAGCGGGGAGCTCCGTCACGATGCGAAGGGGGTCCGGGTCGGTCCTCGGGTCGAGGCGTGCCAGGTGAAGGCAGAAAGTGCGGAGTGTGGCTCCGGCTGAAGGTACTCCGAGACAAAGTCCTCGGAGGTGAGGCACTTCGAAGGTACTCCGAATGGAGTGACTTCGAAGTTGGTGGATCAAGTCCTCTGCGGAGGCAATACATTCAAAGGTACCCGACGAAGGTCTCAGAAGTTGAGGCGCATCGAAGGCATGGTCCGGGTGAGGCTAGTCGAGGAGTGTGCTCGGGGAGAAGCACTGCGACGAAGGGATCATGGAATGCTTCATGCGGAGGCCTTGGACGAAGGAGGGACTTCGAAGGGTGGAACTCCGAAGGTGGGGCTTCGAAGTGAGGAAGTCTTCGGAGCGAGGCTAGCTCCGGAGCAAGGTTGACTTGTGGTGCTTCGGCCATGCATGGCTTCGGTACACGGACTGACGGAGTTCGAGCTGGGAGTAGCTGCGAAGCCGTGGTGGTCCACTCCGAAGGTGGTGGTGCGAAGGCCCAAGGGCTTTGACGGCTTCGGCTTAAAACCGTCACTGTATCGAAGGTCATCTTCGGCGAAGCGAAGGCCAACAGGCTCCAGGCTTCTCGCCGAAGCTACCGCACCCTCCAGTGCGAAGGGAGGTTCCAGAAGTCAACACTGTAAAGGCTGACACTGACTGCTCTGCAAAAAGCTGTCACTGTCCCCTCTGCAAAGGCTGACAGAGAAGCCTCCAGAATAAAGGTGGACTACCTTTGTACCCCTTAGTTCTGTAGAGACAAATCCTTTGTAAACCCTAGGGGTAAAGTAGTCACTTCCTTTGGATGAGCCGTGGGCTATAAATATGGGGGCTCGGTAGGTAACATTCAACACTTTGAGCATTTACTGTTGAGCTCCTGTATTCACATACCTTGCTGTATTCATCCAGAGTTCAATACATTTTGTGTTCCTTGTTCAAGCGGCGAAGCCCTGCTTCTTTGTGCTTTTTGCTTGAGCTCGCGTTACATACCTCGCTAGTTATAGTGCACCGAAGCCTGTCTAGGCGAAGGTTGTTTCTGTGCGAAGTGTGTTTTTCAGTGTGCTTTCGCTCTGTGTAACACGAGGCAAGACCTCGCTGCTTACTAGCAAAGCCCTGATCGAAGCCCGTTTTGCTTCTTGTGTCGAAGCCCTTAGCGAAGTCTGCTTAGTGTGCGTTTAGACCTTCGGAGTACGAAGCCCAGCACCAGTTGCTGTCGCTTAGTATTTGGTCAAAGTCCTCAGAGGGCTGTCCACTCTTGCGAAGGGTGAAGTGCGGAGCCTGCTCGAAGCACCCCGTGTGCGGAGCCAGCACTGACTTAGCAGAGTAGACTTTCGAGGGTTGTTAGTGGAGCGAAGTCTTCTTGGCTTCGAACTTTTGCTCCTGCGAAGCCTATGTTCGGAGCTGTCGAAGTACCTCCGAACCAGACCTTCGAAGGTAGTATTCGAAGCCTGTTCCGCAGAAGACAGAACTGAAACCGAAGGCTAGTTTTTAGCCCGAAATTTTAAAAGCTCCCATTCACCCTCCCTCTGGTCGCCGTTTTCGGTCCTACAATTGGTATCAGAGCTCGGTTAAGATCACCAGTTGACCTTAACCGGTTTTGTGATCTGTTGGCGACATGGATAGAGGCAGTAAAATTCCTCTGTTCGATGGGACAGATTTTGCATACTGGAAGGTGCGCATGGAGGCTTACTTGTTAAGCCAAGGAAATGCAATTTGGGAGATTGTGGACTCACAATACTCCATCCCTGATACTCGCACCACTCAAACAGAAAAAGATCAGTATAATGCCAACTCGAAGGCAAGAAATATATTGTTCATTGGTTTGAGCCGGAGTGAGTTTGATAGGGTGCAGCACCTTAGGACTGCTAGGGAAATTTGGACAACACTCACTATTTTTCATGAGGGCTCTACACAGATCAAGGCCAGGCGCCAAAGCACATACAACCAATAGTATCAACTGTTTGTGCAGGCACCTGGTGAATCTATAGATGCCATGTTTTCTCGCTTTGATGCAATAGTGAGTAACTTGCGATCCAACGGGACGCTTGCTTACAATGATCACGATAGGGCTATCAAGCTTCTCTATGCTCTTGACCGTAGCATATGGGAAGTGAAGATATCCAGCATTGAGGAGTCTGCAGGTTATGACACATTGACCTGTGATGAGCTCTTCAGCAAGCTGAAGTCCACAGAGATTGCCAAGGCATCTCTTGCAGTGCACATAAGCTTTTTGCCACAACCATTGGCATTGATTTCTAGCACTAGCCGTGGCACCACTGCAGAACCAAGCACATCTGGTACTTGTGTTTTTGCAGATGGTTTTGCTTTGTCCTCCCTGGTCTCCGTCACAAAGGAGCAGGTGGACACTCTAGATGATGATGAGCTTGCTCTCATTGCCCGGAGGTTCACCCGTTTTTATCATGAGAGACGGGATCAGAGGAGAAGTGGTTTTAGTGGTTGCTATGAATGTGGCGACACTTCTCATATCAAGGCCAATTGCCCCAAGCTCAAAAAGAGAGATGAGAGTGAGCGCCCTAAATACCACAAAAAGGAGAGGAAACCCTTTGTGAAGGGTAAGCGCGGCAAAATGGCTAAGAAAGTAGCCAAAGCCGCTTCCAGAGCTTTTGTTGCTGCTCTAAGCGACATCGACACATCCTCAACTGAGGAGTCGAGCTCTGAGGAGGAGGAGTCCCCAAAGAAGGAGGACAAGAAGGAGAAGAAGGGACGAGACTTCACCGGCCTTTGCTTCATGGCCGACAGCGATCACAGCGGCGATGAGCTTGACTCATCTGAGGTAACTCTATCATCTGACCAGCTGTTGATAAAATTAGATGAGCTGAATGACATAGTCATTAGTCAGGATAGATTACTTGTGCAAGCCGCTAGAGAAAGAAAAGACCTTAGACTTAGGCTAGAATCTGTTTCTACTGATTATGCCATGCTTAAGTCTAAAGTAGATGATGCTGAATGTGATTCTTGTACCACTGTCATGGGTGAGCTTGCTCAGTTGCGTTCTGTTCATGCTCAAACTCTTTCTGAGCTTGAGACTGCACAGAAGCAGCTTTTGGAGGAGGATTCTAGACCTCATGATGTTATTGATTGCATGAACTGTTCTTTATTACGCGAGAGCATTAATTTACGCGATAAACATGTTCATGAATTAGAGGCTAGATTGGAGAGGGCCGGTAGTTCTAAGGATGTGCAACCTGTTTGTGACACTTGCATCACCCTTAAGGACCAGCTAGGCACTGTTAGAGAGCGAGCTGAGAACATAATGTCAGAAAATGAATACCTTCTCTCTGTGGTTAATAAATGCACTGAGGGGAATGGTAGGATGGATTTGCTCTTGGCCAAGACCAGGTTGTGTGCTGACAGAGCAGGGGTAGCTCTAGGTTTGGGTTTTGAGAGGATACCTTCAGACAGTAATTCCAAAACTGTTTTCACCTCTCCCACTACCCTAGAGAAAGAGAGAGCTCTGTTAGACACCCCATCAGCCAAAAAGCCTACCCATCCACCTAAGAAAACCACTCCTCCTGCCAAGAAAAATCCTCCCAAGAAAACCACTCAGAAGAAACCCAAGGAGCCTGTGAGAGTTGCTCCTGTGACCCATGAGAGTGCCCCCAGGAGAGTGTTTCACTGTTCTTATTGTCAGCGGGTGGGTCATTTGATTGGTTTCTGTTTTCGTCGCATCAAGGATGAGCGACGTGCACAGGCGATGAGTTACCAGGACATGCATTACCCATCTTTAGGTATGCATGAGTCTGAGTTTTACTCTCGACCTGCTTTCGAGGCTCCTCGTGCTTCTCGGAGAGGTTTTGCTCCTCGAGGTGTTCACCATGTTCCATGTGGTGGTAGACCTCGGGTGAGCAGCTTTGTACCTCGTCAGAGTAGGAGACCTCGACATGCTTTTCGTTCCTTGCATATAGGTAGACCTCGCACCTTGCATCATACTGATTATCATGTGCGTAGACCATCTACTTTACTGTGCCTACTGCTCGTGTCACTCAGTGCTGGATGCCTCGTCATTATTTCACTCACCCCAGCACTGAGCGATCGAGACGTTTTTATCATGTGTAGGCGACAAATCGAGGCTTGGAGGGCACGTGGATCATGGACTCCGGTTGTTCGCGCCATATGACCGGAGATGCAGCATGGTTCTCCAGCCTCACCACAACCAAGCAAAGGGAACATATCACCTTCGGAAATAATCGAAGGAGTAGAGTGAAAGGTAAAGGTGTGGTAAAAATTAACTCGAATTTCACTCTCAAAGATGTTGCTTTGGTTGAGAACCTGGGATACAATTTGCTATCTGTATCTCAGTTGCTTGATGAGGGCTTCGAAGTGCGATTTCATCGCGATACTTCGCAAGTGCTCAATTCTAATGGCGTTGTGGTGTGTAAGATCTTTAGGGTTGGGAGAGTTTTTGGAGCTGATTTTTCAGAGTCATCTGGCTCTTCTCATTGTCTTGTTGCTCATTCGACTTCTGAGCTTTGGAAGTGGCATAGGAGACTAGGGCATATGAGCTTTGAGTTGCTCGCTCGTCTGAGCGCCCTAGGTCTGATCCGAGGATTGCCCAAGCTCAAGTTTGAGAAGAATTTAGTTTGCGCTCCTTGTCGACATGGTAAAATGATTGTCGCTTCGCATTCGCCAGTCACCACAGTGATGACTGAACAGCCCGGAGAACTTCTCCACATGGACACTGTAGGTCCTTCTCGGGTTAGTTCTTTAGGCGGCAAGTGGTATGTACTTGTTATTGTCGATGATTTCTCTCGCTACTCTTGGGTCTTCTTTCTTGCCAGCAAGGATGAAGTATTTTCACACTTTCGGAGCTTGGCTTTGAGACTTTTTACTGAACTCCCTGGTGCATTAAAATTTATTCGAAGCGATAATGGCACCGAGTTCAAAAATAGTCTCTTTGTTGACTTTTGCATGGAGCATGGCATAGAACATCAATTCTCTGCTCCGCGGGTTCCTCAACAGAACGGTGTTGTTGAGAGGAAGAACCGCACTTTGGTTGAGATGGCTAGGACGATGCTTGATGAGCATAGGACTCCTAGAAAATTCTGGGCTGAGGCCATGAACACTGCTTGTTACATCTCAAACCGAATCTTCTTGCGCTCAATTTTAAATTTGACATCGTATGAGCTGCGTTTTGGGAGACAGCCCAAGGTTACTCATCTTCGAGTTTTTGGCTGTCGCTGCTTTATCCTAAAACGTGGTAATTTAGATAAATTTGAGTCGCGATCTTCTGACGGGATCTTTTTGGGTTACACTACTCATGGTCATTCTTACCGTGTTTATAATTTGGAAACTAACACTGTCATCGAGTCATGTGATGTGACTTTTGATGAATCAACCCCCTCTGTTAGTTCTGCATTTGAACAGGCAAATGAACACGACATGGAACAGACCATCTTCGAAGAAGAAGATCCCAATGAATACGAGGATGAACCCCTACTACCCTCGACATCAACCCCCGAAGCTGACCCGGCTTCAACTACTTCGGCACGAGGTCTCGAAGCTACTACCTCAACATCGGTCATCTTGGACCACTCCAATGCACAAGTTGAGGGGGAGACTGCATCCCGCCGCGAGGCTCCACATCATGTTCAAAGGATGCACCCTCCCGAGCAGATCATTGGTGAGCTTGATCAAAGGGTAACACGTTCTCATGCCCATTTCACTAATGCTGCTTTTGTTGCTTCTTTCGAGCCCTTAGATGTTATTCATGCACTTTCTGATTCTAGTTGGATCAATGCCATGCATGAAGAGCTTGAGAATTTTGAGAGAAACCAAGTCTGGTCATTAGTTGATCCTCCACCAAATGTTCATTTCATTGGAACTAAATGGATTTTCAAAAACAAACAAGGGGAGGATGGGTCTATTATTAGAAACAAGGCTAGACTTGTAGCTCAGGGCTTTTCTCAACTAGAAGGGATTGATTTTACTGAAACTTTTGCACCTGTTGCTCGCCTTGAGGCCATTAGGATTTTGCTTGCCTTTGCGACATCCCGGGGATTCAAACTCTATCAAATGGATGTCAAAAGTGCTTTTCTTAATGGCTTCATAGGTGAAGATGTTTATGTAAAACAACCCCCTGGTTTTGAAAATCCCAAGTACCCACATAAAGTCCTTAAACTTCATAAGGCTCTTTATGGACTCAAGCAAGCTCCTCGGGCATGGTATGATAGACTTAAGTCTTTTCTGCTTGAGCAAGGGTATTTGATGGGCTCTGTGGATAAAACTCTGTTTACTCTCAAGCATGGCAAAGATTTCCTCCTAGTTCAGATTTATGTGGATGATATCATCTTTGGTGGCTCTTCTCATGCCTTGGTTGCCGAGTTTGCAGATACCATGAGCAGGGAATTTGAAATGTCGATGATGGGTGAACTCACCTTTTTCCTTGGTTTGCAAATCAAGCAAAGCAAACAAGGTACCTTTGTCCACCAGACAAAGTACACCAAGGACCTGCTCAAGAAATTCGACATGGCAGATGCGAAGCCCCTCGCCACTCCAATGGCTACATCTGTAGCATTGGATCCTGACGAAGATGGAGAAGCCGTAGATCAGAAGGAGTTTCGAAGCATGATCGGCTCCCTCCTCTACTTGACTGCTACGAGGCCGGACATACACTTCGCAGTGTGTCTGTGCGCTCGTTTTCAGGCTTCACCACGAGCTTCGCACCGCCAAGCGGTAAAACGCATCCTAAGGTATCTCAAACACACCCTTGAATTTGGCATATGGTATTCAGCGTCTTCATCTTTATGTCTTCGAGGTTATTCTGATGCGGACTTTGCTGGGTGTAGAATTGATAGGAAGAGTACCTCTGGTACTTGTCATTTTCTGGGTACGTCTCTGGTTTGCTGGTCCTCCCGCAAACAGTCTAGTGTTGCACAATCGACGGCTGAGGCCGAATATGTTGCTGCAGCTAGCTGTTGCTCTCAGATTTTGTGGATGGTTTCCACTTTGCGGGATTTCGGGTTAGATTATAAGAGTGTTCCACTTTTCTGTGATAACACTAGTGCTATTTGTATTGCAAACAACCCGGTTCAGCACTCCAGAACCAAACACATTGATGTACGGTATCATTTTCTCAGAGATCACAATGAGAAGGGTGATATTGAACTTCAATATGTTGATACCCAACACCAGCTTGCCGACATTTTTACAAAACCCCTCGATGCTTCTCGATTTGCTTACTTGCGTGGGGAACTTGGCATTTGTCATCCCTACGGCATTTTGTGAGGGGGAGCTGATTTTAAGTGTCTTGCATATGCTCATTATGTGTGAAATTGCATTTACATCTTTTGCTATTATATGCCTGATGTTAATTCAAAGAAATCATGATAGCTCAACTCTATTTAATATGTCTGGATCATTTGTGTGCATGATATTTATTTTCAAAATCAAAACTTGCTCACTGCACCATCTTGTATCTAGCATGTTTAGGCAGGACTGCTTTTAGCTATCTTTTATCTACTTGACAGCAAGACACTGTTCCTTGGATGCTAACATTTGCAACTTGAAAAAATTGTGTTCTTTATTCATGGATATTCATCAAAATATTTAATTCATCTGAATCAAAATCAAAAATCCATGATTTGCCTGGTTTAAATGAAAAGATCCAGGAGGGTTTGTTGGTCGCACTACTCTATTCTAGACTGCTTACCATTGCACATTGGTCTGAACTGGGATAGTGTAGTGTATGCCAAAATCACCGCCTTAAGCTTCAGATGGCTTTCATGCCTAGGCTTGGCCTGATTGGAAAGTATAAGGTGGACAAACAAATAACCCCTGGCATTAAGAAAAGAACAACAAATTTAATTGATCATCAAGTTTGCTTTCAAAGCTCCTTTTGAACAAGACTTGTCTGTCTAGGGTAGAATTTGTTAGCTTTGCGCAGTCCTTGCCTTCACATGTCTAACTGCTGTGATTAAGTAGTGATGCTTTTATCTCAAAATGACAAAATCACATGCCATCATCTTGTTTCACAGAATGTTAAATTGAGCTGAGCACATGATCATTGGTATTAATGTTGGCATATTTTTGCTTTATATGTCTTTGCAATTCTTCTCATTTCGAAGCTTTGCATCTTTTGAATGCTCCTTGATGCTTGCATTGCCAAAGGGGGAGAGATTTGCTGAGTTCTCTACCGCAAGAGGGCAGAATTTCTAAAGGGGGAGAAGGCTCTTTGTTGCCAAAAGAAAAATTTGCTTAACTCAGGGGGAGTTTTGCCGAAGGGGCTTTTACTCTTTTACAAAGGGGGAGAAAAATTCTTTTTACCAAGTGACATGCCTTGGCTCTTTTCTGAGTTTTTATGGTCACTTGTGTGCTGAAAAGTTTTTTAATTTTTCTTGGTGTTAAAGTTGGTTGTCAATGCACTCATCAAGGGGGAGATTGAGAAACCAAGGGTGGTTTTGGTGTTTTGTGATGAGTGATTGACAGACTTTTTACCCTCTGTTCGAAGGGTACCTCCGAAGGTGTTCGGAGGTGGTCTCACCGAAGGGTGTTCGGTGGTTTGGTTGCTGCAGCTGTTGCAGCGGAGTGTACCTGTCGGAGGGGTCCGACAGTACACGATGACTGGGTTCGTACCGAAGGCTTCGGTACTTTGGGCGGTACACCGGAGTGTGTACCAGAGGTTGCTAACCCAGAAAGGTCTCCGGAGTACTGGATACACTTGTCTGCTTGTCTGTGGTGCGCAGGGGCTTCGGAGGCGACGGACGGGTTCGCAGCAGGTGAACCTGGGTCAAGCGGGAGGCTTGATGCCAGGGGAGCGGGGAGCTCCGTCACAATGCGAAGGGGGTCCGGGTCGGTCCTCGGGTCGAGGCGTGCCAGGTGAAGGCAGAAAGTGCGGAGTGTGGCTCCGGCTGAAGGTACTCCGAGACAAAGTCCTCGGAGGTGAGGCACTTCGAAGGTACTCCGAATGGAGTGACTTCGAAGTTGGTGGATCAAGTCCTCTGCGGAGGCAATACATTCGAAGGTACCCGACGAAGGTCTCAGAAGTTGAGGCGCATCGAAGGCATGGTCCGGGTGAGGCTAGTCGAGGAGTGTGCTCAGGGAGAAGCACTGCGACGAAGGGCTCATGGAATGCTTCATGCGGAGGCCTTGGACGAAGGAGGGACTTCGAAGGGTGGAACTCCGAAGGTGGGGCTTCGGAGTGAGGAAGTCTTCGGAGCGAGGCTAGCTCCGGAGCAAGGTTGACTTGTGGTGCTTCGGCCATGCATGGCTTCGGTACACGGACTGACGGAGTTCGAGCTGGGAGTAGCTGCGAAGCCGTGGTGGTCCACTCCGAAGGTGGTGGTGCGAAGGCCCAAGGGCTTTGACGGCTTCGGCTTAAAACCGTCACTGTATCGAAGGTCATCTTCGGCGAAGCGAAGGCCAACAGGCTCCAGGCTTCTCGCCGAAGCTACCGCACCCTCCGGTGCGAAGGGAGGTTCCAGAAGTCAACACTGTAAAGGCTGACACTGACTGCTCTGCAAAAAGCTGTCACTGTCCCCTCTGCAAAGGCTGACAGAGAAGCCTCCAGAATAAAGGTGGACTACCTTTTGTACCCTTAGTTCTGTAGAGACAAATCCTTTGTAAACCCTAGGGGTAAAGTAGTCACTTCCTTTGGATGAGCCGTGGGCTATAAATATGGGGGCTCGGTAGGTAACATTCAACACTTTGAGCATTTACTGTTGAGCTCCTGTATTCACATACCTTGCTGTATTCATCCAGAGTTCAATACATTTTGTGTTCCTTGTTCAAGCGGCGAAGCCCTGCTTCTTTGTGCTTTTTGCTTGAGCTCGCGTTACATGCCTCGCTAGTTATAGTGCACCGAAGCCTGTCTAGGAGAAGGTTGTTTCTGTGCGAAGTGTGTTTTTCAGTGTGCTTTCGCTCTGTGTAACACGAGGCAAGACCTCGCTGCTTACTAGCAAAGCCCTGATCAAAGCCCGTTTTGCTTCTTGTGTCGAAGCCCTTAGCGAAGTCTGCTTAGTGTGCGTTTAGACCTTCGGAGTACGAAGCCCAGCACCAGTTGCTGTCGCTTAGTATTTTGGTCAAAGTCCTCAGAGGGCTGTCCACTCTTGCGAAGGGTGAAGTGCGGAGCCTGCTCGAAGCACCCCGTGTGCGGAGCCAGCACTGACTTAGCAGAGTAGACTTTCGAGGGTTGTTAGTGGAGCGAAGTCTTCTTGGCTTCGAACTTTTGCTCCTGCGAAGCCTGTGTTCGGAGCTGTCGAAGTACCTCCGAACCAGACCTTCGAAGGTAGTATTCGAAGCCTGTTCCGCAGAAGACAGAACTGAAACCGAAGGCTAGTTTTTAGCCCGAAATTTTAAAAGCTCCCATTCACCCCCCCTCTGGTCGCCGTTTTCGGTCCTACAGCACTTCTATTTAAGCCCTCGACCTCCACCGTGTCCAGCCCGCACGTCCAATTGCACTTAGACCGAACAGAGCGCCCGCGACACTCCACTTAACACCACACTGCCGCCCTCACTCTAGCCGTCGCTCGCCGTCGCCAGAGTCCTCCCCCGTCCTCGACGACCACACCATTGTGACCACAGATGCCACCCCGACCTCAGCCACCACTCCATTGACAACAAGACCCACCGGAACACCAACGTCGACGAGCACCCAAACGCCTCCGCCGCCCCCACTCGTTGCCGGCCGCAACCCGACGACCTCAGACCTCCGCAACGATTCCTTCTTGTTCCCTCGTCGTCCCCTTTCCATTTCTAAGCTCGGATAGGACCGCCATCGCTCATCGTGGCCGCTGGCCCGCTCGCCGTCGCCGGAGAAGATGATCGGCATGGGTAAAGTACTCGTGTCGTGTCGGAATCAATCGCGACCGTTAATACTTAAAGTTCGTGCAATTTAATTAGATCCGTCAGATCTCGACAAAGCGTTATGTTTTAATCTTGTGCGTCCGTTAATACTTAAAGTTCATATTGAATCTGGCCCATCGGATCGTAGCGAAGGGGTATGTTTTAATCTAGATCATTCATTAATACTTAAAACCTATGTTTAATCTGAGCCATCCATCGCGTACCGGTTCGGCATTTTAATCGTGGCCGTCCGATCACGATCCAACGACGATCCGCGATCTGGCGCACGCGCACAGTGCGCGGGTTCACGGTGGATCCGGTTCACCATGGACCAACGACTGTTTTGAGTTTAAATTAAATTCCAGAAATTGTTTAAACTTCTAAAATTCATATCTTGCTCATTTTAACTCCAAATTTAACCATTTCAATTCCAGAAAACTTATAATTTTATTCTCTACTTGTTTATGCAATAAAAACAGTAGGTTTACTTTGAGTATTTTATTTTTATTTAATAAAGTATTTAAGGACCGTTTAGGATAAATTCTTAATTCTTTTAGAAAAATCCCTAACTCCATAAAATTGCCTTAAAAATTTAAATAATAATTTCAGAATAGTTCATGACTTCACTTCATGTATTTTAGCCCAATCAAAACCTTTATGTTGTCATGTGATTTTAGAATGTTTGATTGATGTAATGTTTATTATATGCAACGAGAAGATTACAACACCGCCGAGGAGCCGGAATACTACCTGGAAGTTCCTCCCTCACTCTTCGCTGAACAAGGCAAGTCACCAAACCAATCTTTTGAGCATATTGAACCTAGTTTATCTTAAACTATCGCTAAAACACATAGGTTATACATGCATTAGTCAAATGAAAGTATTACATTATATTTATTTAGATCCCCGACCTTGAAGTGCAAACCCAAGCCATGCTATCAAGCCTAAACTCCTTGTCACCATACTATTAGTATTATTAGATAGTGTCCAATGTATTGGCACGATTGCTATAGGTTAAAAATGAGTCGTAGAGGTTTGGGTTCCACTATATGATCCCCGGTATTCTCATCCCTGGATTTCTGTTGGTAATAGAGTTTTGGTTAAGTGTGTGAGCATGGTGGGTTTCGAGTGCAAGCTAGGGCATTGGTCGGTAGCACCCAGGGCACTATAAGGACTAGTCTGCGGGATCCGTTGCAATACATTTTCGTACTAACCACAAGTCTAGTGAGTAAATCCTAACTAAGGTATGGAGTGTTCCAACTCAAGGCACCACTTGGAAATGGGTCAAACAGCACCTGCGGGTGGCTTGTACCGACGTGGCGCAAAAGGGGGTGCGACGTTAGCCCGGAGTGGCCGAGCGCGCCGACGAAACCTAGAGCAGGTGATTATCGGATTGGAGCATTTCATGCTTAGGTTTTGGCACGAGTTCCCGTGGTATAGGTCATCTCGTTACACTTTGGTGTATGGGATGAGTGTGTGCATTGTTGGTACAGTGGTACACCTCTTATCAGAGTTTAAATCTTTTCGAAAAATCGAGCCCACGATCAAGGGCGAGTTGCGTGACTACTCGCATTTAGTTTACCTTTATGAATGTTGCATGATGACTTGGCATGTAAAGACTATTGAGCGAGGAGGGAAAACGTACTCCTCGAGTTAGATGATATTATGTTCATGTTTATTATTCCGAATGATTAAATTTGACTACACTAAATGCTACAACTGAAAAATGTATTTTTCCGCACTTTTAGCCATTATCATTCCTTTGTTATTATCCCGCATTATTATTGCATTCTCGGTGGCTTGTTGAGTACTTTTGTGCTCATACCCGTTGGACAAACACTTCATAGGCCGCCTACTACGAGGAAGATGGTCTGGAGTAGCGACCTAGTCAAGAAGAAGATCCTGAAGAAGACGTTCGTCATGTCGTATTGTTTTTATAGTTTCTTTTAATTTTACACTTATGTAATAATGTGGTCTGCGAACCACGAATGTTTGCCCGTATGTACGTTGTCGCATGATGAACCTCTTGTAATTATTGTTTTTCTTTGGAAATTCAATAATGTTCCGATTTGGTAAATCGAGGCGTCACAGATAATGGAGGTGAGTTCAAGAACACTCACATTGAGAACTTTCTTGACAAGGAAAGGATCAAACACGAGTTCTCCGCTCCATATGATCCACCTCAAAATGGAGTAGTAGAGCGGAAGAACCGAACTCTAGTAGAGGTGGCGCGGACCATTCTAGATGAGTACAAAACATCGGACATCTTTTGGGCCGAAGCCGTAAACATCGCATGCCATGCCATCAACCGTCTCTATCTCCACAAGATTCTCAATGAAATGGCTTATTAGCTATTAACCTGTAACAAACCAAATGTCTCAGACTTTAAAGTCTTTGATAGCAAATGTTACGTTCTTGTTAAAGGGCCAAGAAGTTCAAAATTTGCCTCTAAAGTAGATGAAGGCTTCTTGGTCAGATATGAGTCAAATGCACATGCCTATCGTGTTTTCAACAAAACCACTGATGTTGTTGAAGTCACTCGGGATGTGACATTTGATGAAACTAAGGGCTCTCAAGTAGAGCGAGTTGATCTAAGTGATGTAGGTGATGAAGCACCTCCATGTGAAGCAATAAAGAACATGCCCATTGGAGATATTAGGCCAAGAGAAGATACTCCTACGGAACAACAAGAAGATCAACTAGAGACTCAACAAGAAGGTAATCCCACTCAACAGCGAGCGGTGTTGGAAGAAGAACAAGAAACTCAAAATGAAGTTACTCAAGAAACAATCTCAACACCCAAGAGTCCACCAAAGCATTCAACGAGACCATCTCGTGGACACCATCTTAGGAGACATTCAAAAGGGAGTAACCACTCGTTCTAGAATTGCAAATTTTTGTGAGTGTTACTCTTTTGTGTCTTCTTTGGAACCTATCAAGGTGGAAGAAGCTCTTGAAGACCCGGATTGGATAATGGCCATGCAAGAAAAGCTCAACAACTTCAAGAGGAATGAAGTTTGAGAGTTGCTGGAACGACCAAAGCAAAATGTAATCGGCACCAAATGGGTATTTCGCAACAAGCAAGATGAGCACGGCATGGTCACAAGGAACAAAGCAAGGTTGGTTGTTCAAGGCTTTATACAAATCGAAGGTTTGGATTTCGGTGAGACTTATGAACGAGTAGCTAGGCTTCAGTCAATTCGAATATTATTAGCCTTTGCGACTCACCATGATTTCAAGCTTTATCAAATGGACGTGAAAAGCGCATTCATAAATGGACCAATCTCCGAATAGATCCAAGTTATCTACTATCGGGTACAGACTAGACACTTGAACAGAATAGATCTCCTAATCACACGCCCTCATATACATATCAATGAAAAAATATCGTAATTTTACCTAAGCACAATTTCTAAACCAAGACAAGGGAGGATAAAAATTTTCCTGAAAAACCACGAAGAGTTAGCGCAAGCATGGGATTCAGTTAAACCCTAAGACAAATTTTGGCATCAAAATCCTAATCCGTGTTAGTTCGTGGCAGTTTTCACCAAAAACCTACGCGATGGACTCACGTGATATTGTAAGCAACAAAGATAATATACCTCAGCAAAACGAACAGCAATCAAGGCAAGATAGGTTTCCTTACCCCAAAGGAATCAATCCAGGTACGGATCCGCGCGACTCCAATAGCGGGGAGGGCAACAACGCCTCCGCCTAGGCTCGTTCGCTTCGGTAGAAGACGACCTAGGCGCAAGTTTGCGGCGGCGAGGAGCTCGGCCTCGACGCCCCCTGCGAGAGTAGGGAGCGCGGCGGCGCGGGCAATCGGCGGGCACCAGCGGGGAGAGGGAGAGGCGGCTGGTCGGCTGCTCTCCCCCCTGAGACGCCGGCGGCGAGGCCGGGGTTAGGGTTTAGGGGGGGCGCCGGAGATCCCAAACCAACGGAAGAGACGGGGCGGCCGACTCAAAATGGGGGACTCCCTCTGGCCCCCATTTCACCGTGAGGTCACACTACAATTGCAGAGCTTGTTTCAAAGAAAACTTGGAGATGAGCCTCTTTCTAAGAGAATATTACAAGCTTAGATTAGATCAAATTGTGTTTATGTCTATCACCCCTCAAATGGTAGTTATCTATTAGATTTATCGTCTTTGACGGAGGATACTAGCAATTGATGCATTCCTACTACTCAATATGAACTAAATGGAATAATAAACAAAGAAATGTCTCTAAAAAATAGACTGTAAAGTGATGGGTGGAGTGAAACAACGAGTTTTGATGAAAACAAGAATTGTCATTGAATAAGTGATGGTTTAGTTTGAGGACAAGAAAGAATGTGATAATATGAGTGGAGAGTAGATAAGGTGACCATAGAGATTGAACATAAGTTTTCTAATTGAACTAAACATTAAAACATTTGTCTAACAATAATCTAGAAAACATTGTACCAAATGTGTTCCCTAAGCTTCAAAACAACCATATACCTCCTAATATTGTTACCTACTAACCCATTCCTTTGGAGCAACACATGATGTGGGCACGGTGGCTTGCGCAGTAGCATTGTTAGACCAAATCTTGTATTGCATTGTAATTGTTGTTGCCCCCTCTAGCCATTTATGTGTCCTTTAACATTATTCAGCACCATATTCTCAAAAAAGCAAGAGACACTAGTTGAATAATCGAGTACATACTCGCACCTAGCCCACCTCGATGGGCTTAACCATCACTGCAAAACAAGGTCAATAAAATAATACAGGCATAATCCAAATAAGATGTGAAATGTAAAAAAATACATACCATATAGTGAGTAGAGATCCATTGAGGGCTTCATGTAGAATGCGATGATCCTATGATGAATTCCTCATGAATTGAAGGAATAGAAGTAGTGTAGAGGTTGTTGCTAATGACATGGTGGCTATAACTTTCGATGGATGGCTTTGTGGAGACATGGAGGTGGAAGAAGTAGTAGGAAAGGTGGCGACTAAGTGGATCTAAACAAAGATGGCGCCCGAATGGATCTAAACGACGGTAACGACCAAAGTGGATCTAAACAACGGTGGCGGGCGAGTGGATCTAAACAACGGTGACGGCCGAGTGGATCTAAACAATGACGACAGCCGAGTGGATCTAAACAACGGCGACGGCCGAGTGAATCTAAACAACAGCGATGCCCGAGAGAATCCTTACCATATGGGGAATAGAGAGCCATTGAGGGCTTCATGTAGAATATGGCGATGAATATACCCATGACAAAGCATGGAAGTAGCATAGAGGTTGTTGCTAACAACATGGTGGCTAGATGATCGGAAGGGGAGCCGATGGAGATAAGAGAAGAATTTGATTACAGATTCATCTAAAATCGGCTGGATAGGTTACTTGGACGGTAAGTCTACGGACTATAAATATGTATCCCTTAGGTTAGGATTAGTTAACTCTCATTCAATCAATAATCGGCACATCGCCACCCTTGTGCCCCAAGGTTATCCGGTGGGACTCGGCCTCTCTGAGCTAGGCTGCATTAGTTTGATCTCTAGCGAAGTGGTGAGTCTCGCCACCCCCGACTTTCGTGCCAACTAGGTTAGTATCAACACGACTTCATTGATTCAGTTCGATCTCTTGAGGAGAACAGTGAAACAACACGGTCATTGGTTGTTCTCAGTGTATTTGGCTAGGTCTAAGGTTGCATCGGTTAGGTTTGATCTCTTAAATTGAAGTAATTTGGGTTTGATAGCTTGAGGCTTCATCGGTTAAGTCTAATATCTCTTGTTGTTGTATCTTTTTCATGTCGTATACTATTCATCTAAATAAAGTTTGCCTGATTCATTGATATATTGTTCAGATCATCATGACTAGCTACAATCTCGGTAGGTTCGATCTAGTTATTGTGATGATTTCCATGAAACAACTTATTAGTTATTAACCGATAACAAACCAAATGTCTCAGACTTTAAAGTCTTTGGTAGCAAATGTTACGTTCTTGTTAAACGGACAAGAAGTTCAAAATTTGCCTCTAAAGTAGATGAAGGTTTCTTGGTCAGATATGAGTCAAATGCACATGCCTATCGTGTTTTCCACAAAACCACCGATGTTGTTGAAGTCACTCGGGATGTGACATTTTATGAAACTAATGGATCTCAAATAGAGCGAGTTGATCTAAGTGATGTAGGTGATGAAGCACCTCTATGTGAAGCAATAAAGAACATGCCCATTGGAGATATTAGGCCAAGAGAAGATACTCCTACGGAACAACAAGAAGATCAACTAGAGACTCAACAAGAAGATAATCCCACTCAAGAGCGAGCGGTGTTGGAAGAAGAACAAGAAACTCAAAATGAAGTTACTCAAGAAATAACTCAACACCCAAGAGTCCACCAAAGCATTCAACGAGACCATCCCGTGGACACCATCTTAGGAGACATTCAAAAGGGAGTAACCACTCGTTCTAGAATTGCAATTTTTTGTGAGTGTTACTCTTTTGTGTCTTCTTTGGAACCTATCAAGGTGGAAGAAGCTCTTGAAGACCCGGATTGGATAATGGCCATGCAAGAAAAGCTCAACAACTTCAAGAGGAATGAAGTTTGAGAGTTGCTGAAAAGACCAAAGCAAAACGTAATCAGCACCAAATGGGTATTTCGCAACAAGCAAGATGAGCATGGCATGGTCACAAGGAACAAAGCAAGGTTGGTTGTTCAAGGCTTTATACAAATTGAAGGTTTGGATTTTGGTGAGACTTATGAACCAGTAGCTAGGCTTGAGTCAATTCAAATATTATTAGTCTTTGCTACTCACCATGATTTCAAGCTTTATCAAATGGACGTGAAAAGCGCATTCATAAATGGACCAATCTCCGAATTGGTACATGTGGAGCAACTACCCGGATTTGAAGATCCAATCCAACCCGACCACGTCTACAAGCTCCATAAGACACTCTATGGGCTCAAGCAAGCCCCTAGAGTATGGTATGAATATCTTAGGGACTTCCTCATAAGGAAAGGCTTTGAAATAGGCAAAGCCGAATCTGAGGAAGAAAAATCATATAGTGTTGAATCATGTGATAAGAGCTTGCAAGGACAAGCATCTGTTTGACTTGATGGGGTTGAAGCAAGACTGGTGTGAAGAGGTCGTCTGTCAATTCTACACCACTCTCTTCCAGACCGTTGAGGATGATGAGCCCTCTTATCACTAGAGGATTGAGGGAATTGATTATGAGGTATCCATCTCCGACTTTGCCATCATTCTTGGGCTCGATCGAAATGACCTCAATTGTCATAGATTAGACCAAGAGCAGACTTTGGAGGCAGATCATGTGAGGTACCTCTACCAGCCATATTTATATCTTGCGGGGATGACCAAGGGTCTCCTCCCTTTCTTTGAGGTATTGAACAACATGTTTAGGAAGACCTTGCTGCCAAAGCAAGGAGATGCCACCCATCTATTGTCCAGTACCAGAAACTTGTTGAGCGCCATGAGGGAGGACCAACCCCCATTCAGTGTGGCTCACTTTCTTTGTAGCCAGATCTGGAACTGCTTAGTGTTGCCCAAGAGGAGTCTTATCTATGCTCCTTACATTCAAAATATTATCAACATTGTCACTCGCTTGAAGATGGTTACTGAACTGGAGCACGGTGATATCACTCCCAGAGCACCCAAGGCTTTAGCTCCAGCTTCATCTTTTGCTTCAGATCGAGTTGCTCATGTGTCTTCTCGCCCTCCTTCCCCTCCCAGTGGTCAAGCTTCTGGATCCAGGTCCTTGCCTTCCTCTTCTCCTATAAAAAGGATGCTCTCAAAGATATTCACCATGTGCCGTGGCATATCAGTTGCCATGGATGCTCAGAGAGAAGTATCCAGGGAGCTCTACTGGACCGTGAATGAAGCTCAGCAGCGAGCTGGTGTGCCACCTATGGCACCTTGGCCTGCTCGCTATGATGAGTTTTATGCTACTGTGGGAGCGGAAGTTGGTGATGATCCTTATGCTTACTTCTTTGGTGCTGCAGACACTGTCCATCAGCATCCACCTCCGCCTCCACCACAGTCTCAGCCTCGTCAGTTCTCTTCTTCTAGAGATGCTTCCGATAGCAGTGAGGAAGAAGCCGAGAGCGACTCCGTGTGATTCTAGTATTTTTCTCTCTTTTTGGTGTCTTTGATGCCAAAGGGGGAGAAAAATCAAAGAAGTTTAGTCTAGTTAGTTTAGTTAGATTGTTTCTATTTCCGTGTCATGAACACTTGGCTTGTAATAATGTTGAACCACTATTCACTCTACACTTGTGTATGACATGGATGAACTCTCATGGATGCTTAATTTGCTTCAAGTTTAATGTTATTAGTTATAAACCTGTTTTTGTGGCAAATATGAGCTATTTGTGATTCTCAAATATGATTAATTAGAGATGCCCTAAATGCTACATATGTTTCTTGTGAACTTATGCATACATTTAGTGGGAGCTAAATTGCTAAAGTTGCGTCTCTTGTATCAAGTTTATCACTTCTTTGATCATGTTGTCATCAATCACCAAAAAGGGGAGATTGAAAGTGCATCTAGACCCCTATTTTATTTTGGTGCATTAATGACAATATTGATCAAATGCTACTAATCAATTTGCTAAGATGATTGTAGAGATGTCACATGAAAAGAAAGTTCTGTTGAAACAAATTTGGAGAAAGAGCTCCATTTGGTCCAAACAGGCTCAAAAGGTTTAAATCATTGATTTATTCTTTACATTGAGTCTAGGATCACCGTACTATTAAGAGGGACGCATTTGGATTTTGTTCCAAAATTTTGTGCTCAAAGAAAAACATTTCTGAAAGATTTTTGGTCAAGTTCAAACTGAGTTCTAGAATTTTTATACTGATTAGAACTTCCGGTCTGGATCGGAACTTCCAATTTGAGCTCTCGGTTTAACAAATAAAATGCATCGGAACTTCCGGTTTGGATCGGAACTTACGGTTTGAGCTCTCGGCCTTGAATTTATTTTTACATCGGAACTTCCGGTTTGGATCGGAACTTCCGGTTTGATCTCTTAGCCTTGAATTTATTTTTGCATCGGAACTTCCGGTTTGGATCGGAACTTCCGATTTGAACTCTCGGTTTGGAATTATTTTTAAATCGGAATTTCTGATGTTTCATCGGAACTTCCGAGGTGGAAGGCCAAAAGTGCCCTAACGGCTACAAACCCTTCCCCACTCACTTGTACAATTTTTTTTTGCCCCCAAACTCTCACTTGCAAACCCTAACTCTCATCCTCAAGCTCTCTTGTGACTCAAGGCTAGATCTAGTGCGAGTCTTTGCGATTCGCCTTGAGAGCGCATTGGAAGCCTTCTCAAACTCTTGTTGTTGCATCTTTTGAGAAGATTTTTCGTGGGTTGCTTTTGTTGATTTTGTTGTATTTTGTTGAAAATATTTGAGTACAAAAGTTTGAGTTGGCAAAATCTTCAAACGCATTTGTGATTGCCCGGAGAAGTTTGTAAAAGCTTCCCTTGGCTTGGATAAGGATACGAAGAGAAAAACCCAAGTTTAGCATAGGCTAAGACTTGGTGAGGAAAGGGTTGAAAGAGACCCGACCTTTTGAGATCCCTCAACGGAGACGTAGGATCGGTGGATTCGAACTCCGGAAAATATATCCTTGTCTTGTGTGCTATTGTGTTCTTATTTCTTTTAGGGTTCATACTAAGTCAAACTCTATTTTCACTCGATCTATCATTTGACTTAAATACAAGGAAACTCATTGTGTTAAAGTTTATCCTAGTACACTTGTGGACACTTCTATTCAAACACTTTTTCAGAATAGTTCCCTACCAATTATAATAACTCTCTTAAAGTTGCTCTTAGCAAACCCAATATGTTTTTACGTAGGACCAAACATGCACCAACGGATGGGCATCTGCAGCACTGGTAAGCAATTCTCTCTGAGTTGGAACATCAACCATCACTGTTTGCCTCATGATTATCAAGCTCTGCGTGGAACCAGATCGCCTAATGTCGACCTGGCCGACTTCTCTCTAACGTCGAACAATCCGCACCGCTGATTTGCAATCCAACGGCTGCCATGTTTTCGTCCCGTTTTCATTTTATACCTACCATTTTCTTCTAGCGCATGACATGTAGCGTCCAGTTGAAAATACTTGTGTTTTTATTTTGCATGATTTTGATGCTAAATCTTAAATGAAATTATTATATCATAATAAAATATGAATATGTTCAAATAATTTTAAGATAAATAAACTCACGTTACTTTTAAATAAAAAATCAATAGGTTTTCAACATTGTCCAAACTATATTTCACTTTTACTAAAATCTGACAAGTTTTACCCATTTAATATTTTTCAACTATCTCTTACATATAGCTTTATAATATTCTTTTTAATTGATTAATAATATTTAATAGAATTGACATGTGCAAATAAAATTGTTGGTATATTTGTTTCTTTCTAAGGTAATAAAATTGATAGTTTTTTAGTGAAATAAAAAACTAAGTGTTACATATTAATGATCAATAAAAAATATAGAACTACCTCCATTAACTTTTAAATGATAAATTGATAGTTTTTTAGTGAAATAAAAAACTAAGTGTTGCATATTAATAATCAATAAAAAATATAGAACTACCTCCATTAACTTTTAAATGACACAATTGATTTTTATCTCAACATTTGACCATCTGTTTTTTTGAAATATATAAAAAATAAATGTACAGTCAAATATTGAGATAAAAATAAATTGCGTCATTTAAAAGTTAACGGAGGTAGTACTATATTTTTATTGATTATTAATATGTAGCACTTAGTTTTTTATTTCACTACAAAACTATCAATTTTATTACATGATAAAGAAACGGATACACCAACAATTTTATTTGTCCATGTAAATTCTATTAAATATTGTTAATAAATTAAAAATAATATTATAAAGGTATATGTAAGAGATATCTAAGATATATTAAATGGGTAAAACTTGTCAGATTTTGGTAAAAGTGAAATATAGTTTAGATAAGGTTGAAAAAAACTAATTGATTTTTTTATTTAAAAATATCATAAGTTTATTTATCTTAAAAATTATTTGCATATATTTATAGTTTATTATAATATAAGAATGGCATTTATGATTTAGCATCAAAACCATACAAAACAAAAACGCAAGTATTTTTAACAGGACGCTACGTGCCATGCGCTAGAAGAAAAATGATATGTACAAGATGAAAATCAGAAAGTATGGCAGCCGTTGGATTGCACAAAATGAAAACCGGACGAAAACATGGCAGCCTTTGGATTGCAAATCAGCGGTGCGGATTGTTGGACGTTAGAGAGAAGTTGGCCAGGTCGACGTCAGGCGATCTGGATCCACTCAGCGTGATGGATGCAAATTCAATAATTCAAACTCTGTCAAATTACTTTCGTTACGCTCAACAGATAAACAACAGTGATGTTTACACTTTGTGCAAATGGTTAAGATCTCTTACTGCATGAAGAATGGGATTACAAAGCTGCCCATCTTCTCTTTTCTCTCAAGCTCTTCCTTTTCCGCAATCTGTTTTAGCGTAGTCCATCCTTTTCTTGCCCGCTTTCTTGAACTACCAGACGTCTGAGAAGAACCACTTGCTACAGGTTTATTATTTGGAGCACACTTAGTAGATGGGGTAGGGGCCTTGCCGTTGACTGAACCAGACCTCTCCCCTTTCTTGGTCTGCATGCTTCTCGTCTCGAGTAGTTCTGCAGAATCTTTAGGATCCATCACATCCATCAGTTTGCGCTTTTGAGGAGTAACAAATGTAGATCCAACAGGAAATTCTGCTTTCAGAAGAACATCAGATTCACATACTTTAATTTTGACAGCAGTAATAGACTCAGTTTCCTTTATACATTTTCCATCTGTAATTGATACTACTGTTTTCTGTGAGATATCCTCCTGTTCAGTAGCAGTTGCTGACTGATTGAGTTCCACCGATAAAGACACTACTCCCTCCAAAGAGTCATTAAGAAGATTAGGTGTTGGCATCTCCTCATTCTCGTTCCTCTCAACAGACAATCCTTTCAACCCAGATAACGATTCCAGTTGTGAGCCTGCTGCTTGGGAATGATCAAGCCTCTCTTTTATAGTTACTAATCTCTCGTTCCTACTGTCTCCTTTCAACTTTATGCTGGCTGAGTCCGTTCTAACTAGCTTTCTTGATGACAATAATCCCTTCAGGATATTCTTTGCACTACCCCTTATTAGGTTTTGGTCTCCACAAAAATGGCACGAATACGATATGCTGTTCTGACAACAGTTTAACTTCTTGTGTCGCTTTGCTTTTCTTTTGTTGTTCTTTATACGGATTGTGCAGTTGAAGCCTGGCTGTAAGACTGTTTCACACCTGCAATGTTTCAAGAATGTTTCGTCAGAAGTCCACAAAACAATACAATGCTCCATGCTAAAATAATGATAATGATCCAGACAAGTGGTAACCCATAATTGAAAAAGTTAGCATAGCTAAGAAACCCAATCAACCACGGACCATGTACATAATATGTCAAATGTTTTACGTCATATTGCAGATGTGTTTATATGATTTATTGCAAGATGACTTCTAACAGTTCAGAAAACACATGAGGACTAGGGTGTAATTTATTATACTTAGAACATCCATACAACATTATTAGGATGACTGTTCAATTCAGTCTCATATATGTAGGAAGTTCACTAAGTATTCTAAGGACACAAGGCTGAACGGCCACACAAGGTACAAGATTGCAGGAAACATTTATCTTTATGCTAAGGAGTTAATTGTACATGCAAAATGTTAGTGACAAGGATCAATCTGCAATCATTGAAGTGTCATTACTTCTAGTACTCTACAGACATAAAGTTTTGGACGACAAGATGTTTTGGAGATGCTAACCAACTGTCAGCGGTGGGTGATCAAGGGCCGAGCGGGGAGCTCGATGCCAGAGGATCAAGGATGCCGGGTGAAGTTGGAGATGATCTCAGGAGTGCACAAGAAGATAGAGCAAGACATGGACGGATGGATGGTCGAGACATGGTGACAGTTAAGTAAGCGAAAGGGAGGCCAGTGCAAGTGATAAGGCGGCTCGAGGGGACCGAGAGCGGGAGAGACTTGTTGGCGGTCGCGTTCGCGGATTGGCGTCACATGTCGGCGATCGAGGAGGCTTTGCCAGTTTTTGCTGAAAACCGTCGCATCTCTAAATGTTTTAAATTCAATAATTAGGAGTCTTTTGTCTTTAGTAATTCAGAGTTAGTGTAAACTTTTAGTATTTTTTCAGAACTTCCAACTTCTGAAAATATATTAAAAGGGTAGAGTCATTTGTAATAAAAGTATGTAGAGGTCTATATGGGTAATTTTCAGAATTTATAATTCTGAAAATGACTCATGTCTTTTTGTATTAAACTAAAAAATCTTGAGGATCTTTGTGTAAAAAGTCCCCATTGGGTGTGCCTATATAAAGGCATTCACACCCAAAAGGTGGGCTGCCACTTTGAACCCCAAAAAAATTACCTTTCAGCTGTGATATTTTTCTTGTGTGCTGTCCAAGAAAGGATCTCAACCACTCTGATCACCTTGTCCATAATTTGCTACAGAGAAGAGGAAACGCATGCAATGCTGAGAAGGTAAGAAATTCTTCCCTGTTCTATTCAGAAGAGGCAATCCAATTTTTCTCTTGAGTTCAGATTGATTGCTGTTTATTTCACTTCTGTCTTTCCATCTGTGATGTGATTTGTTCAGAGTATACACTGCTGTGTTCTGGTTGTTCTTGATCTCACTTCCTGGTTTGAACACTGGTTTGACATAGCAGGATTATACTACCTTATAATCTGCTAAATCACTTTAGTAAGTTTGCTGTATTCAGGATGGATTTGGTTTGCTGATTTGCTGTTTGACAAAATGTCTCTGCTACTGTTCATCATATGACGCAGAATGTTTTTTCTGCTCTGTGATTGATTTGAATCAGAAACTTCAGATCTACTACAAGTTTTCCATCAGATTTGCTATTCATCTAGATTTCCTTGATACTGAAGTGTTTTTGGCTGTGACACATCAAACCAATCACTAGTTATATTCAGTACAGATAACCTGAACATAGTGAGCTACAGTTTTATCTCTTGCAGGTTTTCAGAACAGTGTTGCCAGGTTGTTTCAAAGTTCTGAATGAATATTTTAAATCTGTTTAGCAACTGTTTCAGATCTGAATTGCTAGATGTCCTGTTTACTATCTCTATAGTTGTTTGATTCAAACTTCTGAAGTTCTCAATTTTCAGATCAGTTTGATAGTACTGTTTTGGCCTTGCTTCATTATTTATGATTGAGTACAATGCCTAGTTTATTTACAGTACTACACTTCAGTGTTTTTGACAGATTAAAGTACTGGTTCTTTTCTACATAGTCCACAGGTTCAATTTGTGTTTGATGAATATATACTGGATTCTGTTTTTCTGATCTGAGAAGGAAAGTACTGTTTACAACATAATGTTTGCTGTGAGTGATTTTGTGAACACTTGATTGATACAAAACAGATTTGCTGCAGGTTCTTGTATTAGTGCTAGATATCACTGCATGTTTCTGTTTTTGGTATTTTGTTTCAGTACTATAAACTGAGTGTGTGCCTGAAATTGCTTCAGTCTAGACAATGTTATTAGACTAGTTCTAGACTGTTTTACTCTGATCTGTTTTGAAGAATTTGCCAACAAACCTTATTTCTGAAGATCTGATTACTAGATTAAGTTGTGATTACTTCTCTGATTCTAGTCAGACAGATTTTCTTGAAATTCAAATCTGAATCATATGTGCTATCTGTGGCTTCATATTTCTTCAGTGGCAGTGTTTACAAATCGTCCAATTAATCGCGATTAATCGGCCTGGTCGTTTTCCTGGCCACGGCTAGGTGCTCCGACCCGACTAGAGCGACCAGAAATCTGGTCGTCCGACTAGTCGTCGACTAGTCGCGACTAATCGGCCGATTAGTGACATTTTGGCGACCAGGAGATAAGGGAAACCGACGGGAAGGCAGGGGCCAGCCGGAGGAGGGCGCTTATGACGGCGCATGGGCCACGACGGGAGGAGTGGGCCGGCGGCGTGTGCCTTGGAGTGGGAGGAGCCACTGGCGGCGCCGGCAGGAGGAAGAGAAGGCGGCGCCAGCGGGAGCGGGAGCAAGAGGAGAGGGCAGAGCCGGCGGGAGCAAGAGGAGAGGGCGGCACAGGCAGGAGCAAGAGGAGAGAGCGGCGCCGGCGGGAGCAAGAGGAGAAGGTGTCGCCGGCGGGAGCTGCGGCGCGCAAGGGATGTGCAGCGCGCATGCTCTGTGAGGGAGGAGATTTGTGGCGGCTGTTTGGGAGAGGGGAGATGTGAGGAGCTAGGGTTGTGGCGGCTGTGAGGGAGAGGGAAGATGTGAAGCTAGGGTTTAGTTAATGGGCTTGGGCTTTTCAATTTTATTTTTGGACTAATAAGTAATGGCTGGAAATTTGGCCCATACCTAGATATTTATTGTCATATACTATATAGTGTGTATATATATATATTATGTAAATTTCCTAAAATATATGGAATAATTAAATAGAACGACCAAAATCGACTAATCGCGATTAGTTTTCTGGTCGGTACCATGGCGACTAGGTTCGACTAGGCGATTTGTAAACATTGTTCAGTGGTATTGAAGGTTTGAAAATGTGCTAGATGTGCTACAGTATTGCCTGAAACAGAGTTAGAGCACTTTGTCTGTTTTGAGATAACTCCAGAAATTGTCAAAGCACTGTACTGGATTGAAATCAGTACTGCATTTGGAAATTTAGTCCAGTGTTTGATTCTATAATCATTTTTGTATCGAAGAATCAATTTTACTGTTCAGTGGTTGTAGTTGTCACTGAGACATCTATATAGTCAGGTTCTTTGCATTATATAGTGTTTCTGAAATTTGTGATCAGCTGAATACTTTTGCTGAAAATTTGAGGCTGCAATTTTGAGGAAGAAGTTTACTGTTCTGAAACTTTCTTTTCACTGTGATTCATCTCAGCCAGGAACTTTAAATCCTTCAGTAGCATCTGTCTTTTCCTTGTTCAATATCAGTATTTGTAGCTTTTCTGAAATCCTTGAAACTGAACATTGTACTTGTCTGATTTGAAACAGTGTGTGAGTATACAGATTAATTCAGAAGGTTTGATTTCAGTTTCAGTCTCTGATTAGCTTATGTTTTGATGTGTAATTCTCATTTCCATCAATAGTGTTTAAGTTCTGAATATGTTTTCAATACTGATCTGAACTAGTTTGATTTCATAGACTTTAATCATTTTCAGAATCAGTCTTGGAGCTAATCTTGGATTCATTATGACATATTGTGTTGAGTTTGCTTGAATTCTTGATCAAAGACCCACATAATGAGTTGAGTACAGCAGAATGAAATTTTAGACTCATTTTGAATGTTTTGATCTTTGTCGACCAACCATTCACCGATATCTCCCTGTCGGCAAACCAGTTGTCGATCTAGGCAGAGAATTTCGGTGATTCAAATACCAACTGTCTAATTTGACAATTGAAACTCCGATATAGACCTGAGATTGCTTTTAAGGCTGTTTTCACATTTGAACATATTTTGATTATTCAGAATCTTGAATCTTGAGTTTTAGAGGTGGGTTGGGTAATCTGAGCAGGCCATCAATTCGCAAGAATTTGTTAAGGCGCCTATTCACCACCCCCCTCTAGTCGTCATTCTGATCCCACAATGTTACACCAAAAATATATGATATTATGAATTTATGATCAATGATTTGTTTTGAGCCATATATAAATAGTATTTCAGCAACATGACTTCTCAGAACAGATAATAGAACAAACATCACCGAAAAAGTACCTCTTAATGACTTAGTCAATGCAAGTCAGTAAAACTGTCATTTTGTGAATGGAATGAGATTACCACAAATCTGGTTAGAACTTGAGAAGCTAAGAGTAATCAATACGACACAGACAAAGTTTGAGAAAGATATGTGCAAGTCTAAGAGTGGATTTGACTAGATATATGGTGTCACGAAGCTTCAGAATACTCCATATGCTGTGGGTGATATGACGCTAATATCAGTAAAAATATCCGGTACAGGTTAAATTCCAGGACAAGGGTCAAATTGATTTCTTCAGGTGCACGTGGCAATTTGACAGAGAATTAACCAAAAAAGGGGAACTTCATTACAAGAGCTGAGCAAGTTATCCAACAAATAACAGGCAAATTGTGAGGGACAGAAGCATCAATCCTGGGTATAGTAAGCAGTGACCCTCACCTTTGGCATACGAAGGTAGAGGCACCTAGAGGTATCCCGGCTGCCTCAGCTTCACCGGCGAGGCGGCGCCCCAGCAGGGCACTGACCGGTGCCACCCCGGCCTCCCCGCAAGCCCATGCCGCCAACCGCTGCAAGTGCTGCAGCCTCAGCAGGGAGGCTGCGTCAGCTCGGGTCTTCCCGGAGTTCTCCTCACGGATCGACACAGCCTGGTTCCCGGCCTCTGGCCGCCCCCACCGCATCAGGGACGTGGTCCCCACGCTTCTTCCCCATGTAGCCGCCAAGCTGCAACCGCGAAGAGAAGATGTTGTGAGAGCGGTGTGCTGGCGTGGCTTGTCTGGAATAGTGGCAGATCCAGGATTTATATGATGGGGGCACGAAATTAAACATATTACAAAACACATGTAATATGGCGGAAATTAGCTTAATAATAAAAATAAAAATAAAGTAAATCAATGATAAACAATCAATCTAATGAAGCTAATGCTAATGAAGCTACCAACAACAGTTCTATGGTCCAGCCACGACACCACATTGAAATTTGAAACTATAGATAAGGATGACACTCAATACATATAACATTTGACATATATGTTGAAGCAACGTATCATGCAATGGCACACTTTAGTTTTTATAATCAACAATAATACAAAAATCCTTTGCTAGGTGGCCAACCATTGCAACTTGCATCTTGGTTGATAAGCAAAGAACATCTCAAAACTAAATGTTTGGTGGGTTTTTATTTGTGATTTAAAAAAAACACTCCCAAATTGGATTCAAAACAGCACACCAAATTTCTCTGCAGTTCAAATTCATCTTCCCCCAATTATAGATTCAAAACAATGCTCATAAATTTAATATAGCTTGGTGGTTGAAGGTTGGATACTTTGGATCCACAAAGGTCTCACCGATTAGCCCCCACGCATCAACCAGCTGTACTCAGTTCACCTGCAAGGAACAACAAGGACGAAATGAAGGGGAAATCAACATTTCTTGAAACATGCCAGCGGGCCGGCGGTGGCAGTGGGACTGTGCCAGGGAGATCGGAGACTCACTGTGGCAGGTAGGCAGGCGCCAACCGACCAGGGGGTGGGGGATTGGCCGACAGGGAGGGGGGCGCTTGGTCAGAGGGAGGCGAAAGGGGCGGAGTGGCAGTCGGCAGATACGAGCAGGCGGCGACAGTAGAAAGGGGGCGACAAAACTGCAGAAGGGGGGCGGCTGATGCCGGTGGGGCAGTAGTGCGCCAACGGCCAACCTCCAGGGCTGATCGTGGCGGCTAGGGCTAGGAATCGTGGTCATGTGGGGAGTGAATGAGTGATGGACTGCTAGCCGCTGGGAGTGGTGAGGAGAGAGAGGGGGTGTTAGATAATGGGTAATTGGGCTGTCTATTGGACGACACAATTAATTTGGGGGGTACAACTGTACCCCTTGCTCATGGCAGAGGTGGAGGGGGTTTATCATCCTCTGCTGTCATGGTCGGGCGCACATACACCAGGCGCCATAGGGCCCGGGACGTGCGCCGAGCCCAGGAACGCGCAGCTGAGCGCACGGCGAGCATGCAGGGAGGCGCGCGCGGCACGGCCACCAGCGACGGTTAGGAGGAAAAGTAGGATTTAGTTCTATTAGTTATCCCTAAATAAGTGGAGTTTGTTTCTCCAAGTAGTTGGGCCACAGGCTATTTATATGCCATGTACCGAACAGATCAAGGATCAAGCAGATTATTATCAATCTAATCTCCCTCTCCTTCTACCTAAGCCGGCGATCAGGGGGGATAACCCGATCGGCGAGGACGACACAGGGGCATAACCCGGCCGGCGACCACGGACCGCGACTACGAGCTTCGTAGTCGGGGACCTGCTACCTTGGACGTCACTGCCCTTGACATCTGCCCATATTTTAACTGATTTTATAGCCGAAGCAAAGAAAGATAAACGGGGAGTGGAAGAATTAGATTTTTTCATTTTTAATTATTATATTAAAGACACTTGCGACTCTTTTAATAAACATGATTTTTAAATAGAACTCTGCGGTTATAAACATCATTAGCATGTTTGTGTTTAGTTTTCTAAGTAACTTTTGATAAAAGCTGAGATAAAATAGTTTTTTTAACCATAAAAAGTTGCATATTGAGGTGGCTTCTGCATCAGAGATGGAACTAGGAGGCGATCCCGGCGGTGAAGCGCTGGTTGGTGCTTGGCTCCGGGCAAACTAGGCCAAGATAAGTTTTCCTCTCCCGTTTTCTGAACATGCTTGGCCCCAAGCTGCGGTTGCCTGAGCTCGACCGGGATTCCGAGCTTGACCATCTGGTTGCAAACTGGGATTTCTCGCCGGGTGCTTCTTTCAAGCAGGAAGTGTTTTTCCGCTTCGGTTCCTCAGTTCATCACCCAACCTCTTCTCCTAGAGGTTCTTTCCTCCTTCTGGTTGTCTTCCGCCGATACACTTTCAGACTCAATGAGCTCTCAGTTAGCTTGGCATTACATGCTTGCCTGGGGGGATTACCAGCGGGTTTCCACGTTAAGTTTATCAGAAATGGTCATTTCAGAGTATCAGTTGCCTCAAAAGATGTAGGTTTGTTTATCACTCGCCACAAGCGCTTCCTATCAGATCACTTTGACATCTTCATACATCTGTGGCGGGATGGTGGTGCAAACTGGAGGCTTGAGAAGCGTAGATGGGACAGGGAGGAAGCTGAAAGTTGGATCTTTCCTCGCTACCATAGACGCCACACCTACAATAAGGTTGCACTCCCATTTCCTCGTCCAGCTAAACCCCGCAAGAGAGTTTCTTTCTCTGCCTCCTCTTTGACGACGACGAAGGAGTTTGGATTCAGGGATCCCCCATGCTTATTGTTCCCTCCGAGCGAGCGCGGAAAAAAAGCTTCAAATTCAAACTCGTCTGCCAACGTGCAAACTTTGTCTGGAGCTTTCAGGTCTTTCTTGGTAGGGCAAATTAGAGTTTTTCTCCCAGTGCTTAATATACCCAAACCTACCACGGAGCTTTCGATTATGCCTACATGTAGGCCTATCTCTAGCCGTCTTTCAACCGGGACACATCAAGCTCCATGGAGTAAATTATGCAGTACTTCACAGCGTCTTATTGGCTTACGGCAGAAAGAGAAGCACCAGGCAATACCAATGCAAGCTGTTTTCCGCAGGCTACGGGAGGATCTATCTTTCAATAGCGCCAGGAGTGACTTCAATGGTCAGTTTCCTACTCCAAATGTAGGCTTCAACAGTAGTTCTACGCTATCTTGCGCAATTCACAGAAGAGTCCACAGCAGAATTAATGGGCACCTACCGCCCTGTGCCAGGCTTAGATGGCTCCCTAAGCCTTCACTTTTAGCAATAGCTGCCCAACATCCTACTTCTCTCCAACGAACCACTTCTCCATATTGCTCCCCTGTTAGTTTGGCAGCTCTTCCATCTCCCTCCAGCATGGCAAATTTTGCCATGGATCCTCTGATCTACATACCTAGGGGAGGGACTCTCATCGACGGAGGAGGACCACATAGAAAGAAGAGATCAGTCGTCTCCATCTGTGGGCAGCATGTGAAGAAAAATGAAGAAATGGCTATTGCCATCTGTGAAGACAACTTCACCACCTGGGAACGTCATGAGTTTCTGATGCTCATTCATCATCACCTCACCCAGGTACTTCGTCTGCCAGTCCTGAGATACGGAGTATACCCTTTTGGAGTTGGTTTCTTCAAGTTCGGCACGATTTTTCAGCGTGATAGTATGGTTAACATGGCCCCTCAGTGGATTGGTGATCACCTTGTTTCGTTCGTTAAGCATGATGAAGGCATTAACCTTAGGAACTCCACGGCAAACAGAATAGTTTGGGTCATGTTCCTTGCCTTTCCACTTGACTTCAAAGAGTTCTGCTTCTTGGAACAGATTGTGGCGTCCTTTGGTAAACTGTTGTATTGGCATTCGGAGGACACAAGCGTCTGTAGAGTAATGCTGAAGGTTTTAGTGGACAGCACCCTTGACATCCCTCGCAGCCTAACTATTAAGTCCTGTCACTCAATGGACGGCGCGGGTAGATCATGGACGTTCCCGGTTTACATTGTGAGCAATGAACTTGCTGATGGTCTTCCAGGAGATGAGGAGGACCTACCGCCTGATGGCGGCAATCCACACCCCTTTGACGGTGTTGTACTTCCAGGCGAGCCGGCTTGGGTACAGCAGTGGGTGGACGATCAACTGCTTCAGGTGCCTTTTCAGCACGCCCCCGTTCATGAGCATGAGGCCGAGGATGAACATCTATTCGGTGAGCCAATGGTCGATGAAGGTCAGTGGGACCAATGGCCTCAGCCTCAAATCAACAACTTGCCTCAGATGCCACAAGCTCAGGACGAACTCAGTATGGAGGTCTCGGGTCTGTCGATCGGTTTAAACAGCGAGTCTACAACGGTGTCGGCTATCAATAGCCCACTAATTTCCTTAGTTCAGTCGGTTCAAAACGCCATGCAAGAAATTGTGCCAATCCCGTTGCCACCAGCAAGCCCTCCAAGACCCCAAATCAGGTTCGTTTACAGCAGGAGAAACAGGAAAACTGAAGATGAAATCAGAAAGGGGAAATCAGTCATAAGTCCGGCCTCTGCAATTGTAAGTGTTTCTTTCAACGGTTTGAGAAGAAGTGCTAGACTTCGGGAAAAACAGAAGGGTTTCAGGACATCCTACATTACACGTCATTTTCCTGACTACTGTGTGCAGGCCTCCACGTCCAACGTCGGAAAGGGCAAAGAGCCCCTGCCATTAAGGCCAACCTTGCAAGACTTCATGAATGTCAGCATAGACAATGGTAAGCAATACAGTGAACTTTCATTTGGACAGATCAATTTTGCAGCCACCCACTATTGTGGTCTTACTGCTAAACAAGTGACCGTAGCTAATCTCATGTCAGATGATGAAACCAACAACATGCTACTTACGGTCCGGGCATCCAACACTGGAGATGCAGGCAATGACATCAACTAGCAGGACTCACTTGGAGAAGATGGGAGAACACCTCGCAGCTACACCTTTTTGTTGTGTATTAGATAGGGTATTACCAGCTCTCTGCCTAGGTCATGGTCTACTAAATATTCCTACTTTGCTGGACCCTTTATTCCGGAATTGTATAATTGCCACTGTAAAAATCTCTATGCTACCGCCGTGGAAGTATGTACATAGGAAATATGCTACAATCTATCGCATGCATCCTTTATTTCAGCTCCTGCATCTTGGCTGCAAGAGATTTGATCTTCACATCGAAATATGGGTAGAAATCACAAGTGGACAATCTTAAACTGGAATATCAGGGGACTTAACAGTCACAGGAAAAAGTTGGCCGTCAGGAGCCAACTTTCAAACAAGCAGGTTTCAATCTTTTGTATTCAGGAAACGAAAATTTCTCATGTGGACCACTCTACATTGAGATCTTTTGCTCCAAAAAGGTTCAGCAATTTCGCTTACTCCCCTTCTTATGGAGCTTCAGGGGGCATCTTAGTGGGCTGGGCGGGATCCCGTCTAGAGGGTCAGGTAGTTTCAATAAACAGATTTCAGGTTTCAGTCTTATTCAAATCCTTAACGAATGGCAACTCTTGGATTCTAACGGCGGTTTATGGCCCGTGTCAACCACAAGAAAAAATAGAGTTCATTAAGATTCTTCAGCTTTTAGATCAAAGCCTTCACAACAATTGGATATATCTAGGGGACTTCAATCTTACCAGACTCCCGCAGAACAGAAATAGAACTTCTCATCATAACAATCAATCTGAAATGTTTAATGACTGGATTTCTCAAAACAATCTGGTGGAAATCCCTTTACGAGGTAAAAAGTACACGTGGAGTAACATGCAACTGAACCCGATTTTATCTCAACTTGACTGGTGTTTCACTTCATCTTTGTGGGCTAAAGAATTTCCCAATACGTCCTTTATTGGTTTGGACAGACACATCTCGGATCACATCCCCTGTTTAATTGAAATTAACACGAATTTTCACAGGCCTCTGTTGTTCCGTTTTGAAAACTTTTGGATTGGCATGCCGGGATTCAGGGAGGTGGTGGCCAACTCTTGGCAATCAGCTTCAACAAGATCAGACAATTATGCTAAAACAGTGGCCGATAGGTTAAAAAGTGTATCAGTGGGCTTAAGCAAATGGAGAACCAAAAAAGGGAAGATCGAGTCAATTATCAATGCTTGTCATATTATTCTTAAAGCCATTGATGTCTTTGAAGAACAGAGACAGTTGAATATTCTAGAAAGGAATTTCAGACTATTGCTCAAAGACCAAATTTCGAAAATGCTTCAAATCAAACACTGCTACTGGAAGCAACGGTATACCGAAAGGTGGACAAAATTGGGTGACGAAAACACGCACTTCTTTCATCTGGCAGCAACTCAAAGAATGAGGCAAAACACAATTCAGACTCTACTGTCACCTGAGGGGGAAACAGTCAGCTCACACGCTGAAAAGGCAAGACTGCTACTACAAGCTTTCAAGAATCGTTTGGGCTCATCCGATAATCCTAACATCCATATGGATCTACCAGTTTCTTTTACTTTGATTCAAGATGCCCAGCTTCTTACATTACCTTTTACATCGAAGGAAATAGATGACACATTGGCTAGTATGCCTCAAGACAAAGCACCAGGTCCGGACGGTTTCAATGTGTTATTTTACAAGCACAATTGGGATTTAGTCAAGCAAGACTTCTACAACCTATGCGAGGCGTTTCATGAAGGTAATATTGATCTCGAACCTTTAAATAACTCCTACATCGCGCTTATACCAAAAAGTCCAGAACCAAAATCGGCAAATGATTTCAGACCAATCTCGCTGGTAAACTTCGCTATTATATTAATCACAAAACTTCTAGCAAACCGTTTACAACCTACTATGCTACGTCATATTCACAAGAATCAGTACGGGTTCATAAGAGGTAGATCGATACAAGACTGTCTAGCTTGGGCTTTTGAATACACGCACCAGTGTCATCAGGGAAAAAAACCGGTAGCTATGCTTAAATTGGATTTCGAAAAGGCATTTGACTTAGTGGAGCATCAGGCAATCATATTCATGTTGACAAATATGGGATTCCCAAGAAGATGGATCACTTGGATCTCCTTGATTTTGGGCTCAGCAAGCTCAGCTGTCTTGCTTAACGGCTCGCCAGGAACCTCTTTCAAGTGTATGAGGGGAGTGCGCCAAGGCGATCCACTATCACCTCTTCTTTTCGTAATAGCAACAGAACTGTTACAGCTCATGATAAATTTCGCTTTCACGCAAGGCGTGCTCAGGCCGCCTGAGAATAATCAACACCAAGACTTTCCACTCATCCAATATGCAGATGACACCCTAATATTTGTAGCAGGATCGCAGAGAAACATTTTTCATCTCAAAGGAATACTCAATTGCTATTCGATTTTCACGGGGTTAAAGATAAACTATGCGAAATCCTTTCTAATCCCAATAAACTTAGACCATCTTCAGGCAGAACTGCTGAGCAATACATTTGGCTGCCCATTAGCATCATTACCAATCAACTATCTCGGTCTTCCGCTTGGAACAAGACTCCCAAGAACAAAGGATCTGATTTATCTTAGCAATAGAATTGAGAAAAGGCTTAACGCAATGGCTCAATGGCTATCAATAGCAGGTAGATTACAGATTGTCAATTCGGTTATCACAGCTATTCCAATCTACACAATGGGCTTATTTCAGCTGCCGACAGGATTAATTAACAAAATTGACAAAGCAAGAAGAAAATGCCTCTGGACAAAACACAACCAGAATAATCTAGGACAACCCCTAATAAGATGGACACAAGTTTGCATGCCAAAAAATAAAGGAGGTCTAGGAGTCATCAATATCAGAGGAGAGAACAATGCCCTATTGCTGAAAAACCTAGACAAAATATTCAACAATCAGGATATACCTTGGGTGCAGCTTATTTGGCAAAACTATTATCATTCAAGGAACCTGCCACAAACAGGCAATCAAAAAGGCTCAGCATGGTGGAAAAGTCTACTGCGAATAATGCCTTCTTTTCTTGCAATTGCTTCTCCGGTAGTTGGGAACGGCGTCACGGTCTCTCTTTGGTTTGACAGTTGGGCTTCGGTGCCTTTATAACAACCACGGAAACATAACAAAGAAATTCTTAGTTCAATACTTTAACATGCAAATAGACACATAACTAGATAGAGTGTTCTTAAACAATAACATCCTCACATGACAATACGACATAATTAAGTAACAAAACTTCACTCCAAAACCCTTAACCCTTAATTAACATGTAAATAGATGTGCACAATGCATATTGAAGTGCACAGTACGACATTGAGTAGTGTTGTTCATACTCGTCCTACATGTTCATATGCATGAGATAGATGAACTATGCAACCACTGGGTTAACTTCTGAATATGTGAAATGTGCTGCTCTAGAATATTTTATATTTTACACTCACTCAGTCCTTCGGTTACCATTCTAGTGTTCAGACAATAATAGTAGAACATCATTCTAGGTACTGCATCTACCAATCTCAATACTCCCTATTAATCAAACCATACACAGGAGAAGATTAGGAAAGATCACAAGCTGACCAAATCAAAAGCAACAATGAGATCATGCAGAATTGCACACTGCACAGACATCACAGAAAAGCAATTTTTCAGAAAAGCAGAAAGAAGAGAAGGGACCTGCTCTTGGACGATGCACAGTTGCACACTACACCGACAGAGGATGGAGGATGCAGTAGATCTTCTCTTGGAGGATGTGGTGGCCGGCCCCAAGCCACGGCGGCATGACGAGCTGACAAAGAGAAGAGCTGAAGAGATACACGCAGGCTGCGCACGGGAGACAGCGCATCGGTGGCCGGCGGTGCGGCGGCGGTCGACGGCGAGATGTGAGGCGGCGTGAGATGTGGGCTGGGGTCTGGGGATTAGGGCGATGGGTCGGGTGAGAGGAGCCGCCCACACCGGACACGTATCGGATTTATTTTATTTATTTGAAAAAAAGAGAAAATAACTGGATACACATCAGATATTTATTGTACGGTATACTTTATTAAAAAATAAAATTTGCAATCAACTCCAGTATTTAATTAACATTTTGTGTATGGCACATTGTGCTTTTGTAACAAAACCTTTCAAGATTTCTTATTGATGACATCACCTTATATGTTATTTACACGATTGAGAACTACATGTGAGAATTGATGTTTACAACATCACCTTGTTTTCTATTCCATCCATTGGATTACGAAACAAATTCTACCTTAATTCTAAATTATAAGATATGTATTTTAATGTTAACAATTAATTACTTTTCACCATATATCTTCCTTCAAATTTTTCAATCTCAGGTGCTCTATATCTGCTGACAAGAGTGGAAGAAGCACAAGGCTGGAGGGTGGGCGTGTTCGGCACTTCAGCCCATACATGTATACGCATATCCTTCAAAAGGAATAAATCTACATAACCCCCTCACATATTATAAATTGACTACGTAAACCCATAACGTAATAAACCATGTGTTTAATTCCCTAACCTTTTAAATATCATTTACTTAATCTCATAAGGTTCTTTTGCAAAGTGGTTTTGCACTGATGGAGCATTACGTTAGACAAGATTGTCATATTTATTATACTCGCCTACATAAAAAACTAACAACAATGTACCCTAGACTTTTCATTCACTAAATTAGTGCATCGTTTATGTTTCGGCTATTACATAATTTGTATCAAACAACAACGCATAGTAATTATTTGTCCTGATCTGGTAGAGTATAAGATATGTTATGTGTGAATACTTTGTTTGTTGTTATATATGATCTTGCTATTGAGAAACTAAAGTTTTACTGCAGGAACAAACCTGATACAATTTTGTTTCATACGGTACAATTTTGGTACAAATTTGTATCGTATGGTACGACGTGAAAGTGCATCAAGGTGCATCTAGGCCCCTATTTTATTTCGGTGTATTAATGACAGTATTGATCAAATGCTAATAATCAATTTGCTAAGATGATTACAGAGATGTCACATGAAAAGAAAGTTCCGTTGAAACAAATTTGGAAAAAGAGCTCTATTTGGTCCAAATAGGCTCAAAAGGTTAAAATCATTGATTTATTCTTTACATTGAGTATAGGATCGCCGTACTATTAAGAGGGATGCATTTGGATTTTGTTCCAAAACTTTGTGCTCAAAGAAAAACATTTCTGAAAGATTTTTGGTCAAGTTCAAACTGAGTTCTAGAATTTTTATACTGATTGAAACTTCTGGTCTGGATCAGAACTTCTGATTTGAGCTCTCGGTTTAAAAATTAAAATGCATCGGAACTTCTGGTTTGGATCGGAACTTCCGATTTGAGCTCTCGGCTTTGAATTTATTTTTGCATCAAAACTTCCGGTTTGGATTGGAACTTCCGATTTGATCTATCAGCCTTGAATTTATTTTTGCATAGGAACTTCTCGAGCTCTTGTTGACTAGTGAACTTGTGATTCTAAAAGAATCCAACAAGTGTCTAGATGAGAAACTTGAGTCTATTAATTCAAAACCTATTCCATCTTCCTCTATTGCTTCCACTAGTAATGGTTGTGCTAAATGTTATACATTTGATTTAAATGCATATGAGACTAACATGAAGAAAATAGAGATCGTATGAAAAGAAAATGAAAGGCTCGACACCTTAGTAAGCTATGGGTGTATCAAGACCTACAAGTCAAAGGATGCTCTATACAATACGCTCAACGCTAAAGATAATATTGAGAGGCGTGGGCTTGGTTATCACCCTAATGAGACCAAGTCCACCCCTAAAGTGAAGAACAAGGGTAAAGAGGTAATCAAGTGTGTGAGGGAAGAGGGTGCTCCACAAAAGGCCAACAACAAGCCTCACGCCTCACAAGCTACTTTTTATGCTTCATACCTAGTTAAGAGGAACCACCATGGTAAAGTGGTTGCCAAATTTGTACGAAATAGAAATGAAAAACCTCTTAAGAAAATTTGGATTCCTAAAGACCTTGTTACTAACATTGAAGGACCCAAAAAGATTTGGGTACCTAAAATCAAGAACTAATATCTTGTAGGAATATGCCTCCAGTGGATCAAGTTAGGTGATGGATAGTGGATGCACCCATCACATGATCGGAGAGAAGAACATGTTCATCACCTTTAATCCAAATCAACATCAACATGAAACCATTGTGTTTGGCGACAATGGAGAAGGTGAGGTATTGGTTATAGGTAAAGTTTCTATCACAAGTAATTTTTCAATTTCAAATATCCTTCTAGTTGAATTATTAAGTTACAATTTACTTTCCATTTCACAATTATGCAAAATGGGATATAATTGTAACTTCTCTCATGAGGGTGTGACCGTTTTGAGAAGAAGTGATAATTCCATGGCATTCATGGGTAGGTTGAAGGGAAAGCTATACCTTATCGACTTCGTACAAGATAAAATGGAACCAGAAACTTTCCTAGTTACCAAGTCTAGCATGGGTTGGCTATGGCATCGCCGACTAGCTCATGTTGGGATGAGGAATTTGGCAAAACTTCTCAAAGAGGATCACATTCTAGGACTAACAAATGTTGTTTTTGAGAAAAATAGGTTGTGTAGCGCATGTCAAGCCGGAAAGCAAGTTAGAGCGCCACACACTGCCAAGAATATCATGACTATAAAGAGGCCACTTGAGCTCCTTCACATGGATCTTGTACGATTACGCCCATTAACATGTCCCCCAAGGCTCGCCAACCATTTCCCCGCGTTAAACCTCACGATTACGCCCCGAGATCGCGCTGCGCGTGCATGGCAGAGCCCCACCAACGCCATTGAAGACCCCCTTGGCTTTCCTTATATTTGTCGCCCGTTTTCCCCCGCTGGCACTTCTATTTAAGCCCTCGACCTCCACCGTGTCCAGCCCGCACGTCCAATTGCACTTAGACCGAACAGAGCGCCCGCGACACTCCACTTAACACCACACTGCCGCCCTCACTCTAGCCGTCGATCGCCGTCGCCAGAGTCCTCCCCCGTCCTCGGCGACCACACCATTGTGACCACAGATGCCACCCCGACCTCAGCCACCACTCCATTGACAACAAGACCCACCGGAACACCAACGTCGACGAGCACCCAAACGCCTCCGCCGCCCCCACTCGTTGCCGGCCGCAACCCGACGACCTCAGACCTCCGCAACGATTCCTTCTTGTTCCCTCGTCGTCCCCTTTCCATTTCTAAGCTCGGATAGGACCGCCATCGCTCATCGTGGCCGCTGGCCCTGCTCGCCGTCGCCGGAGAAGATGATCGGCATGGGTAAAGTACTCGTGCCGTGTCGGAATCAATCGCGACCGTTAATACTTAAAGTTCGTGCAATTTAATTAGATCCGTCAGATCTCGACAAAGCGTTATGTTTTAATCTTGTGCGTCCGTTAATACTTAAAGTTCATATTGAATCTGGCCCATCGGATCGTAGCGAAGGGGTATGTTTTAATCTAGATCATTCATTAATACTTAAAACCTATGTTTAATCTGAGCCATCCATCGCGTACCGGTTCGGCATTTTAATCGTGGCCGTTCGCGTCCACTTAACGCCCCCGCCTTGCCCGTGGCCGCCCGATCGCGATCCAATGACGATCCGCGATCTGGCGCACGCGCACAGTGCGCGGGTTCACGGTGGATCCGGTTCACCGTGGACCAACGACTGTTTTGAGTTTAAATTAAATTCCAGAAATTGTTTAAACTTCTAAAATTCATATCTTGCTCATTTTAACTCCAAATTTAACCATTTCAATTCCAGAAAACTTATAATTTTATTCTCTACTTGTTTATGCAATAAAAACAGTAGGTTTACTTTGAGTATTTTATTTTTATTTAATAAAGTATTTAAGGACCGTTTAGGATAAATTCTTAATTCTTTTAGAAAAATCCCTAACTCCATAAAATTGCCTTAAAATTTAAATAATAATTTCAGAATAGTTCATGACTTCACTTCATGTATTTTAGCCCAATCAAAACCTTTATGTTGTCATGTGATTTTAGAATGTTTGATTGATGTAATGTTTATTATATGCAACGAGAAGATTACAACACCGCCGAGGAGCCGGAATACTACCTGGAAGTTCCTCCCTCACTCTTCGCTGAACAAGGCAAGTCACCAAACCAATCTTTTGAGCATATTGAACCTAGTTTTTCTTAAACTATCGCTAAAACACATAGGTTATACATGCATTAGTCAAATGAAAGTATTACATTATATTTATTTAGATCCCCGACCTTGAAGTGCAAACCCAAGCCATGCTATCAAGCCTAAACTCCTTGTCACCATACTATTAGTATTATTAGATAGTGTCCAATGTATTGGCACGATTGCTATAGGTTAAAAATGAGTCGTAGAGGTTTGGGTTCCACTATATGATCCCCGATATTCTCATCCCTGGATTTCTGTTGGTAATAGAGTTTTGGTTAAGTGTGTGAGCATGGTGGGTTTCGAGTGCAAGCTAGGGCATTGGTCGGTAGCACCCAGGGCACTATAAGGACTAGTCTGCGGGATCCGTTGCAATACATTTTCGTACTAACCACAAGTCTAGTGAGTAAATCCTAACTAAGGTATGGAGTGTTCCAACTCAAGGCACCACTTGGAAATGGGTCAAACAGCACCTGCGGGTGGCTTGTACCGACGTGGCGCAAAAGGGGGTGCGACGTTAGCCCGGAGTGGCCGAGCGCGCCGACGAAACCTAGAGCGGGTGATTATCGGATTGGAGCATTTCATGCTGAGGTTTTGGCACGAGTTCCGTGGTATAGGTCATCTCGTTACACTTTGGTGTATGGGATGAGTGTGTGCATTGTTGGTACAGTGGTACACCTCTTATCAGAGTTTAAATCTTTTCGAAAAATCGAGCCCACGATCAAGGGCGAGTTGCGTGACTACTCGCATTTAGTTTACCTTTATGAATGTTGCATGATGACTTGGCATGTAAAGACTATTGAGCGAGGAGGGAAAACGTACTCCTCGAGTTAGATGATATTATGTTCATGTTTATTATTCCGAATGATTAAATTTGACTACACTAAATGCTACAACTGAAAAATGTATTTTTCCGCACTTTTAGCCATTATCATTCCTTTGTTATTATCCCGCATTATTATTGCATTCTCGGTGGCTTGTTGAGTACTTTTGTGCTCATACCCGTTGGACAAACACTTCATAGGCCGCCTACTACGAGGAAGATGGTCTGGAGTAGCGACCTAGTCAAGAAGAAGATCCTGAAGAAGACGTTCGTCATGTCGTATTGTTTTTATAGTTTCTTTTAATTTTACACTTATGTAATAATGTGGTCTGCGAACCACGAATGTTTGCCCGTATGTACGTTGTCGCATGATGAACCTCTTGTAATTATTGTTTTTCTTTGGAAATTCAATAATGTTCCGATTTGGTAAATCGAGGCGTCACAGATAATGGAGGTGAGTTCAAGAACACTCACATTGAGAACTTTCTTGACAAGGAAAGGATCAAACACGAGTTCTCCGCTCCATATGATCCACCTCAAAATGGAGTAGTAGAGCGGAAGAACCGAACTCTAGTAGAGGCGGCGCGGACCATTCTAGATGAGTACAAAACATCGGACATCTTTTGGGCCGAAGCCGTAAACATCGCATGCCATGCCATCAACCGTCTCTATCTCCACAAGATTCTCAATGAAATGGCTTATTAGCTATTAACCTGTAACAAACCAAATGTCTCAGACTTTAAAGTCTTTGATAGCAAATGTTACGTTCTTGTTAAAGGGCCAAGAAGTTCAAAATTTGCCTCTAAAGTAGATGAAGGCTTCTTGGTCAGATATGAGTCAAATGCACATGCCTATCGTGTTTTCAACAAAACCACTGATGTTGTTGAAGTCACTCGGGATGTGACATTTGATGAAACTAATGGCTCTCAAGTAGAGCGAGTTGATCTAAGTGATGTAGGTGATGAAGCACCTCCATGTGAAGCAATAAAGAACATGCCCATTGGAGATATTAGGCCAAGAGAAGATACTCCTACGGAACAACAAGAAGATCAACTAGAGACTCAACAAGAAGGTAATCCCACTCAACAGCGAGCGGTGTTGGAAGAAGAACAAGAAACTCAAAATGAAGTTACTCAAGAAACAACTCAACACCCAAGAGTCCACCAAAGCATTCAACGAGACCATCTCGTGGACACCATCTTAGGAGACATTCAAAAGGGAGTAACCACTCGTTCTAGAATTGCAAATTTTTGTGAGTGTTACTCTTTGTGTCTTCTTTGGAACCTATCAAGGTGGAAGAAGCTCTTGAAGACCCGGATTGGATAATGGCCATGCAAGAAAAGCTCAACAACTTCAAGAGGAATGAAGTTTGAGAGTTGCTGGAAAGACCAAAGCAAAACGTAATCGGCACCAAATGGGTATTTCGCAACAAGCAAGATGAGCACGGCATGGTCACAAGGAACAAAGCAAGGTTGGTTGTTCAAGGCTTTATACAAATCGAAGGTTTGGATTTCGGTGAGACTTATGAACGAGTAGCTAGGCTTCAGTCAATTCGAATATTATTAGCCTTTGCGACTCACCATGATTTCAAGCTTTATCAAATGGACATGAAAAGCGCATTCATAAATGGACCAATCTCCGAATAGATCCAAGTTATCTACTATCGGGTACAGACTAGACACTTGAACAGAATAGATCTCCTAATCACACGCCCTCATATACATATCAATGAAAAAATATCGTAATTTTACCTAAGCACAATTTCTAAACCAAGACAAGGGAGGATAAAAATTTTCCTGAAAAACCACGAAGAGTTAGCGCAAGCATGGGGATACAGTTAAACCCTAAGACAAATTTTGGCATCAAAATCCTAATCCGTGTTAGTTCATGGCAGTTTTCACCAAAAACCTACGCGATGGACTCACGTGATATTGTAAGCAACAAAGATAATATACCTCAGCAAAACGAACAGAAATCAAAGCAAGATAGGTTTCCTTACCCCAAAGGAATCAATCTAGGTACGGATCCGCGCGACTCCAATAGCGGGGAGGGCAACAACGCCTCCGCCTAGGCTCGTTCGCTTCGGTAGAAGACGACCTAGGCGCAAGTTTGCGGCGGCGAGGAGCTCAGCCTCGACGCCCCCTGCGAGAGTAGGGAGCGCGGCGGCGCGGGCAATCGGCGGGCACCAGCAGGGAGAGGGAGAGGCGGCTGGTCGGCTGCTCTCCCCCCTGAGACGCCGGCGGCGAGGCCGGGGTTAGGGTTTAGGGGGGGGCGCCGGAGATCCCAAACCAACGGAAGAGACGGGGCGGCCGACTCAAAATGGGGGACTCCCTCTGGCCCCCATTTCACCGTGAGGTCACACTACAATTGCAGAGCTTGTTTCAAAGAAAACTTGGAGATGAGCCTCTTTCTAAGAGAATATTACAAGCTTAGATTAGATCAAATTGTGTTTATGTCTATCACCCCTCAAATGGTAGTTATCTATTAGATTTATCGTCTTTGACGGAGGATACTAGCAATTGATGCATTCCTACTACTCAATATGAACTAAATGGAATAATAAACAAAGAAATGTCTCTAAAAAATAGACTGTAAAGTGATGGGTGGAGTGAAACAACGAGTTTTGATGAAAACAAGAATTGTCATTGAATAAGTGATGGTTTAGTTTGAGGACAAGAAAGAATGTGATAATATGAGTGGAGAGTAGATAAGGTGACCATAGAGATTGAACATAAGTTTTCTAATTGAACTAAACATTAAAACATTTGTCTAACAATAATCTAGAAAACATTGTACCAAATGTGTTCCCTAAGCTTCAAAACAACCATATACCTCCTAATATTGTTACCTACTAACCCATTCCTTTGGAGCAACACATGATGTGGGCACGGTGGCTTGCGCAGTAGCATTGTTAGACCAAATCTTGTATTGCATTGTAATTGTTGTTGCCCCCTCTAGCCATTTATGTGTCCTTTAACATTATTCAGCACCATATTCTCAAAAAAGCAAGAGACACTAGTTGAATAATCGAGTACATACTCGCACCTAGCCCACCTCGATGGGCTTAACCATCACTGCAAAACAAGGTCAATAAAATAATACAAGCATAATCCAAATAAGATGTGAAATGTAAAAAATACATACCATATAGTGAGTAGAGATCCATTGAGGGCTTCATGTAGAATGCGATGATCCTATGATGAATTCCTCATGAATTGAAGGAATAGAAGTAGTGTAGAGGTTGTTGCTAATGACATGGTGGCTATAACTTTCGATGGATGGCTTTGTGGAGACATGGAGGTGGAAGAAGTAGTAGGAAAGGTGGCGACTAAGTGGATCTAAACAAAGATGGCGCCCGAATGGATCTAAACGACGGTAACGACCAAAGTGGATCTAAACAACGGTGGCGGGCGAGTGGATCTAAACAACGGTGACGGCCGAGTGGATCTAAACAATGACGACAACCGAGTGGATCTAAACAACGGCGACGGCCGAGTGAATCTAAACAACAGCGATGCCCGAGAGAATCCTTACCATATGGGGAATAGAGAGCCATTGAGGGCTTCATGTAGAATATGGCGATGAATATACCCATGACAAAGCATGGAAGTAGCATAGAGGTTGTTGCTAACAACATGGTGGCTAGATGATCGGAAGGGGAGCCGATGGAGATAAGAGAAGAATTTGATTACAGATTCATCTAAAATCGGCTGGATAGGTTACTTGGACGGTAAGTCTACGGACTATAAATATGTATCCCTTAGGTTAGGATTAGTTAACTCTCATTCAATCAATAATCGGCACATCGCCACCCTTGTGCCCCAAGGTTATCCGGTGGGACTCGGCCTCTCTGAGCTAGGCTGCATTAGTTTGATCTCTAGCGAAGTGGTGAGTCTCGCCACCCCCGACTTTCGTGCCAACTAGGTTAGTATCAACACGACTTCATTGATTCAGTTCGATCTCTTGAGGAGAACAGTGAAACAACACGGTCATTGGTTGTTCTCAGTGTATTTGGCTAGGTCTAAGGTTGCATCGGTTAGGTTTGATCTCTTAAATTGAAGTAATTTGGGTTTGATAGCTTGAGGCTTCATCGGTTAAGTCTAATATCTCTTGTTGTTGTATCTTTTTCATGTCGTATACTATTCATCTAAATAAAGTTTGCCTGATTCATTGATATATTGTTCAGATCATCATGACTAGCTACAATCTCGGTAGGTTCGATCTAGTTATTGTGATGATTTCCATGAAACAACTTATTAGTTATTAACCGATAACAAACCAAATGTCTCAGACTTTAAAGTCTTTGGTAGCAAATGTTACGTTCTTGTTAAACGGACAAGAAGTTCAAAATTTGCTTCTAAAGTAGATGAAGGTTTCTTGGTCAGATATGAGTCAAATGCACATGCCTATCGTGTTTTCCACAAAACCACCGATGTTGTTGAAGTCACTCGGGATGTGACATTTTATGAAACTAATGGATCTCAAATAGAGCGAGTTGATCTAAGTGATGTAGGTGATGAAGCACCTCTATGTGAAGCAATAAAGAACATGCCCATTGGAGATATTAGGCCAAGAGAAGATACTCCTACGGAACAACAAGAAGATCAACTAGAGACTCAACAAGAAGATAATCCCACTCAAGAGCGAGCGGTGTTGGAAGAAGAACAAGAAACTCAAAATGAAGTTACTCAAGAAATAACTCAACACCCAAGAGTCCACCAAAGCATTCAACGAGACCATCCCGTGGACACCATCTTAGGAGACATTCAAAAGGGAGTAACCACTCGTTCTAGAATTGCAATTTTTTGTGAGTGTTACTCTTTTGTGTCTTCTTTGGAACCTATCAAGGTGGAAGAAGCTCTTGAAGACCCGGATTGGATAATGGCCATGCAAGAAAAGCTCAACAACTTCAAGAGGAATGAAGTTTGAGAGTTGCTGAAAAGACCAAAGCAAAACGTAATCAGCACCAAATGGGTATTTCGCAACAAGCAAGATGAGCATGGCATGGTCACAAGGAACAAAGCAAGGTTGGTTGTTCAAGGCTTTATACAAATTGAAGGTTTGGATTTTGGTGAGACTTATGAACCAGTAGCTAGGCTTGAGTCAATTCAAATATTATTAGTCTTTGCTACTCACCATGATTTCAAGCTTTATCAAATGGACGTGAAAAGCGCATTCATAAATGGACCAATCTCCGAATTGGTACATGTGGAGCAACTACCCGGATTTGAAGATCCAATCCAACCCGACCACGTCTACAAGCTCCATAAGACACTCTATGGGCTCAAGCAAGCCCCTAGAGTATGGTATGAACATCTTAGGGACTTCCTCATAAGGAAAGGCTTTGAAATAGGCAAAGCCGAATCTGAGGAAGAAAAATCATATAGTGTTGAATCATGTGATAAGAGCTTGCAAGGACAAGCATCTGTTTGACTTGATGGGGTTGAAGCAAGACTAGTGTGAAGAGGTCGTCTGTCAATTCTACACCACTCTCTTCCAGACCGTTGAGGATGATGAGCCCTCTTATCACTAGAGGATTGAGGGAATTGATTATGAGGTATCCATCTCCGACTTTGCCATCATTCTTGGGCTCGATCGAAATGACCTCAATTGTCATAGATTAGACCAAGAGCAGACTTTGGAGGCAGATCATGTGAGGTACCTCTACCAGCCATATTTATATCTTGCGGGGATGACCAAGGGTCTCCTCCCTTTCTTTGAGGTATTGAACAACATGTTTAGGAAGACCTTGCTGCCAAAGCAAGGAGATGCCACCCATCTATTGTCCTAGTACCAGAAACTTGTTGAGCACCATGAGGGAGGACCAACCCCCATTCAGTGTGGCTCACTTTCTTTGTAGCCAGATCTGGAACTGCTTAGTGTTGCCCAAGAGGAGTCTTATCTATGCTCCTTACATTCAAAATATTATCAACATTGTCACTCGCTTGAAGATGGTTACTGAACTGGAGCACGGATGATATCACTCCCAGAGCACCCAAGGCTTTAGCTCCAGCTTCATCTTTTGCTTCAGATCGAGTTGCTCATGTGTCTTCTCGCCCTCCTTCCCCTCCCAGTGGTCAAGCTTCTGGATCCAGGTCCTTGCCTTCCTCTTCTCCTATAAAAAGGATGCTCTCAAAGATATTCACCATGTGCCGTGGCATATCAGTTGCCATGGATGCTCAGAGAGAAGTATCCAGGGAGCTCTACTGGACCGTGAATGAAGCTCAGCAGCGAGCTGGTGTGCCACCTATGGCACCTTGGCCTGCTCGCTATGATGAGTTTTATGCTACTGTGGGAGCGGAAGTTGGTGATGATCCTTATGCTTACTTCTTTGGTGCTGCAGACACTGTCCATCAGCATCCACCTCTGCCTCCACCACAGTCTCAGCCTCGTCAGTTCTCTTCTTCTAGAGATGCTTCCGATAGCAGTGAGGAAGAAGCCGAGAGCGACTCCGTGTGATTCTAGTATTTTTCTCTCTTTTTGGTGTCTTTGATGCCAAAGGGGGAGAAAAATCAAAGAAGTTTAGTCTAGTTAGTTTAGTTAGATTGTTTCTATTTCCGTGTCATGAACACTTGGCTTGTAATAATGTTGAACCACTATTCACTCTACACTTGTGTATGACATGGATGAACTCTCATGGATGCTTAATTTGCTTCAAGTTTAATGTTATTAGTTATAAACCTGTTTTTGTGGCAAATATGAGCTATTTGTGATTCTCAAATATGATTAATTAGAGATGCCCTAAATGCTACATATGTTTCTTGTGAACTTATGCATACATTTAGTGGGAGCTAAATTGCTAAAGTTGCGTCTCTTGTATCAAGTTTATCACTTCTTTGATCATGTTGTCATCAATCACCAAAAAGGGGAGATTGAAAGTGCATCTAGACCCCTATTTTATTTTGGTGCATTAATGACAATATTGATCAAATGCTACTAATCAATTTGCTAAGATGATTGTAGAGATGTCACATGAAAAGAAAGTTTCTGTTGAAACAAATTTGGAGAAAGAGCTCCATTTGGTCCAAACAGGCTCAAAAGGTTTAAATCATTGATTTATTCTTTACATTGAGTCTAGGATCACCGTACTATTAAGAGGGACGCATTTGGATTTTGTTCCAAAATTTTGTGCTCAAAGAAAAACATTTCTGAAAGATTTTTGGTCAAGTTCAAACTGAGTTCTAGAATTTTTATACTGATTAGAACTTCCGGTCTGGATCGGAACTTCCAATTTGAGCTCTCGGTTTAACAAATAAAATGCATCGGAACTTCCAGGTTTGGATCGGAACTTACGGTTTGAGCTCTCGGCCTTGAATTTATTTTTACATCGGAACTTCCGGTTTGGATCGGAACTTCCGGTTTGATCTCTTAGCCTTGAATTTATTTTTGCATCGGAACTTCCGGTTTGGATCGGAACTTCCGATTTGAACTCTCGGTTTGGAATTATTTTTAAATCGGAATTTCTGATGTTTCATCGGAACTTCCGAGGTGGAAGGCCAAAAGTGCCCTAACGGCTACAAACCCTTCCCCACTCACTTGTACAATTTTTTTTTGCCCCCAAACTCTCACTTGCAAACCCTAACTCTCATCCTCAAGCTCTCTTGTGACTCAAGGCTAGATCTAGTGCGAGTCTTTGCGATTCGCCTTGAGAGCGCATTGGAAGCCTTCTCAAACTCTTGTTGTTGCATCTTTTGAGAAGATTTTTCGTGGGTTGCTTTTGTTGATTTTGTTGTATTTTGTTGAAAATATTTGAGTACAAAAGTTTGAGTTGGCAAAATCTTCAAACGCATTTGTGATTGCCCGGAGAAGTTTGTAAAAGCTTCCCTTGGCTTGGATAAGGATACGAAGAGAAAAACCCAAGTTTAGCATAGGCTAAGACTTGGTGAGGAAAGGGTTGAAAGAGACCCGACCTTTTGAGATCCCTCAACGGAGACGTAGGATCGGTGGATTCGAACTCCGGAAAACATATCCTTGTCTTGTGTGCTATTGTGTTCTTATTTCTTTTAGGGTTCATACTAAGTCAAACTCTATTTTCACTCGATCTATCATTTGACTTAAATACAAGGAAACTCATTGTGTTAAAGTTTATCCTAGTACACTTGTGGACACTTCTATTCAAACACTTTTTCAGAATAGTTCCCTACCAATTATAATAACTCTCTTAAAGTTGCTCTTAGCAAACCCAATATGTTTTTACGTAGGACCAAACATGCACCAACGGATGGGCATCTGCAGCACTGGTAAGCAATTCTCCCTGAGTTGGCACATCAACCATCACTGTTTGCCTCATGATTATCAAGCTCTGCGTGGAACCAGATCGCCTAACGTCGACCTGGCCGACTTCTCTCTAACGTCGAACAATCCGCACCGCTGATTTGCAATCCAACGGCTGCCATGTTTTCGTCCCGTTTTCATTTTATACCTACCATTTTCTTCTAGCGCATGACATGTAGCGTCCAGTTGAAAATACTTGTGTTTTTATTTTGCATGATTTTGATGCTAAATCTTAAATGAAATTATTATATCATAATAAAATATGAATATGTTCAAATAATTTTAAGATAAATAAACTCACGTTACTTTTAAATAAAAATCAATAGGTTTTCAACATTGTCCAAACTATATTTCACTTTTACTAAAATCTGACAAGTTTTACCCATTTAATATTTTTCAACTATCTCTTACATATAGCTTTATAATATTCTTTTAAATTGATTAATAATATTTAATAGAATTGACATGTGCAAATAAAATTGTTGGTATATTTGTTTCTTTCTAAGGTGAATAAAATTGATAGTTTTTTAGTGAAATAAAAAACTAAGTGTTACATATTAATGATCAATAAAAAATATAGAACTACCTCCATTAACTTTTAAATGATAAATTGATAGTTTTTTAGTGAAATAAAAAACTAAGTGTTGCATATTAATAATCAATAAAAAATATAGAACTACCTCCATTAACTTTTAAATGACACAATTGATTTTTATCTCAACATTTGACCATCCGTTTTTTTGAAATATATAAAAAATAAATGTACAGTCAAATATTGAGATAAAAATAAATTGCGTCATTTAAAAGTTAACGGAGGTAGTACTATATTTTTATTGATTATTAATATGTAGCACTTAGTTTTTTATTTCACTACAAAACTATCAATTTTATTACATGATAAAGAAACGGATACACCAACAATTTTATTTGTCCATGTAAATTCTATTAAATATTGTTAATAAATTAAAAATAATATTATAAAGGTATATGTAAGAGATATCTAAGATATATTAAATGGGTAAAACTTGTCAGATTTTGGTAAAAGTGAAATATAGTTTAGATAAGGTTGAAAAAAACTAATTGATTTTTTATTTAAAAATATCATAAGTTTATTTATCTTAAAAATTATTTGCATATATTTATAGTTTATTATAATATAAGAATGGCATTTATGATTTAGCATCAAAACCATACAAAACAAAAACGCAAGTATTTTTAACAGGACGCTACGTGCCATGCGCTAGAAGAAAAATGATATGTACAAGATGAAAATCAGAAAGTATGGCAGCCGTTGGATTGCACAAAATGAAAACCGGACGAAAACATGGCAGCCTTTGGATTGCAAATCAGCGGTGCGGATTGTTGGACGTTAGAGAGAAGTTGGCCAGGTCGACGTCAGGCGATCTGGATCCACTCAGCGTGATGGATGCAAATTCAATAATTCAAACTCTGTCAAATTACTTTCGTTACGCTCAACAGATAAACAACAGTGATGTTTACACTTTGTGCAAATGGTTAAGATCTCTTACTGCATGAAGAATGGGATTACAAAGCTGCCCATCTTCTCTTTTCTCTCAAGCTCTTCCTTTTCCGCAATCTGTTTTAGCGTAGTCCATCCTTTTCTTGCCCGCTTTCTTGAACTACCAGACGTCTGAGAAGAACCACTTGCTACAGGTTTATTATTTGGAGCACACTTAGTAGATGGGGTAGGGGCCTTGCCGTTGACTGAACCAGACCTCTCCCCTTTCTTGGTCTGCATGCTTCTCGTCTCGAGTAGTTCTGCAGAATCTTTAGGATCCATCACATCCATCAGTTTGCGCTTTTGAGGAGTAACAAATGTAGATCCAACAGGAAATTCTGCTTTCAGAAGAACATCAGATTCACATACTTTAATTTTGACAGCAGTAATAGACTCAGTTTCCTTTATACATTTTCCATCTGTAATTGATACTACTGTTTTCTGTGAGATATCCTCCTGTTCAGTAGCAGTTGCTGACTGATTGAGTTCCACCGATAAAGACACTACTCCCTCCAAAGAGTCATTAAGAAGATTAGGTGTTGGCATCTCCTCATTCTCGTTCCTCTCAACAGACAATCCTTTCAACCCAGATAACGATTCCAGTTGTGAGCCTGCTGCTTGGGAATGATCAAGCCTCTCTTTTATAGTTACTAATCTCTCGTTCCTACTGTCTCCTTTCAACTTTATGCTGGCTGAGTCCGTTCTAACTAGCTTTCTTGATGACAATAATCCCTTCAGGATATTCTTTGCACTACCCCTTATTAGGTTTTGGTCTCCACAAAAATGGCACGAATACGATATGCTGTTCTGACAACAGTTTAACTTCTTGTGTCGCTTTGCTTTTCTTTTGTTGTTCTTTATACGGATTGTGCAGTTGAAGCCTGGTTGTAAGACTGTTTCACACCTGCAATGTTTCAAGAATGTTTCGTCAGAAGTCCACAAAACAATACAATGCTCCATGCTAAAATAATGATAATGATCCAGACAAGTGGTAACCCATAATTGAAAAAGTTAGCATAGCTAAGAAACCCAATCAACCACGGACTATGTACATAATATGTCAAATGTTTTACGTCATATTGCAGATGTGTTTATATGATTTATTGCAAGATGACTTCTAACAGTTCAGAAAACACATGAGGACTAGGGTGTAATTTATTATACTTAGAACATCCATACAACATTATTAGGATGACTGTTCAATTCAGTCTCATATATGTAGGAAGTTCACTAAGTATTCTAAGGACACAAGGCTGAACGGCCACACAAGGTACAAGATTGCAGGAAACATTTATCTTTATGCTAAGGAGTTAATTGTACATGCAAAATGTTAGTGACAAGGATCAATCTGCAATCATTGAAGTGTCATTACTTCTAGTACTCTACAGACATAAAGTTTTGGACGACAAGATGTTTTGGAGATGCTAACCAACTGTCAGCGGTGGGTGATCAAGGGCCGAGCGGGGAGCTCGATGCCAGAGGATCAAGGATGCCGGGTGAAGTTGGAGATGATCTCAGGAGTGCACAAGAAGATAGAGCAAGACATGGACAGGATGGATGGTCGAGACATGGTGACAGTTAAGTAAGCGAAAGGGAGGCCAGTGCAAGTGATAAGGCGGCTCGAGGGGACCGAGAGCGGGAGAGACTTGTTGGCGGTCGCGTTCGCGGATTGGCGTCACATGTCGGCGATCGAGGAGGCTTTGCCAGTTTTTGCTGAAAACCGTCGCATCTCTAAATGTTTTAAATTCAATAATTAGGAGTCTTTTGTCTTTAGTAATTCAGAGTTAGTGTAAACTTTTAGTATTTTTTCAGAACTTCCAACTTCTGAAAATATATTAAAAGGGTAGAGTCATTTGTAATAAAAGTATGTAGAGGTCTATATGGGTAATTTTCAGAATTTATAATTCTGAAAATGACTCATGTCTTTTTGTATTAAACTAAAAAATCTTGAGGATCTTTGTGTAAAAAGTCCCCATTGGGTGTGCCTATATAAAGGCATTCACACCCCAAAGGTGGGCTGCCACTTTGAACCCCAAAAAAATTACCTTTCAGCTGTGATATTTTTCTTGTGTGCTGTCCAAGAAAGGATCTCAACCACTCTGATCACCCTGTCCATAATTTGCTACAGAGAAGAGGAAACGCATGCAATGCTGAGAAGGTAAGAAATTCTTCCCTGTTCTATTCAGAAGAGGCAATCCAATTTTTCTCTTGAGTTCAGATTGATTGCTGTTTATTTCACTTCTGTCTTTCCATCTGTGATGTGATTTGTTCAGAGTATACACTGCTGTGTTCTGGTTGTTCTTGATCTCACTTCCTGGTTTGAACACTGGTTTGACATAGCAGGATTATACTACCTTATAATCTGCTAAATCACTTTAGTAAGTTTGCTGTATTCAGGATGGATTTGGTTTGCTGATTTGCTGTTTGACAAAATGTCTCTGCTACTGTTCATCATATGACGCAGAATGTTTTTTCTGCTCTGTGATTGATTTGAATCAGAAACTTCAGATCTACTACAAGTTTTCCATCAGATTTGCTATTCATCTAGATTTCCTTGATACTGAAGTGTTTTTGGCTGTGACACATCAAACCAATCACTAGTTATATTCAGTACAGATAACCTGAACATAGTGAGCTACAGTTTTATCTCTTGCAGGTTTTCAGAACAGTGTTGCCAGGTTGTTTCAAAGTTCTGAATGAATATTTTAAATCTGTTTAGCAACTGTTTCAGATCTGAATTGCTAGATGTCCTGTTTACTATCTCTATAGTTGTTTGATTCAAACTTCTGAAGTTCTCAATTTTCAGATCAGTTTGATAGTACTGTTTTGGCCTTGCTTCATTATTTATGATTGAGTACAATGCCTAGTTTATTTACAGTACTACACTTCAGTGTTTTTGACAGATTAAAGTACTGGTTCTTTTCTACATAGTCCACAGGTTCAATTTGTGTTTGATGAATATATACTGGATTCTGTTTTTCTGATCTGAGAAGGAAAGTACTGTTTACAACATAATGTTTGCTGTGAGTGATTTTGTGAACACTTGATTGATACAAAACAGATTTGCTGCAGGTTCTTGTATTAGTGCTAGATATCACTGCATGTTTCTGTTTTTGGTATTTTGTTTCAGTACTATAAACTGAGTGTGTGCCTGAAATTGCTTCAGTCTAGACAATGTTATTAGACTAGTTCTAGACTGTTTTACTCTGATCTGTTTTGAAGAATTTGCCAACAAACCTTATTTCTGAAGATCTGATTACTAGATTAAGTTGTGATTACTTCTCTGATTCTAGTCAGACAGATTTTCTTGAAATTCAAATCTGAATCATATGTGCTATCTGTGGCTTCATATTTCTTCAGTGGCAGTGTTTACAAATCGTCCAATTAATCGCGATTAATCGGCCTGGTCGTTTTCCTGGCCACGACTAGGTGCTCCGACCCGACTAGAGCGACCAGAAATCTGGTCGTCCGACTAGTCGTCGACTAGTCGCGACTAATCGGCCGATTAGTGACATTTTGGCGACCAGGAGATAAGGGAAACCGACGGGAAGGCAGGGGCCAGCCGGAGGAGGGCGCTTATGACGGCGCATGGGCCACGACGGGAGGAGTGGGCCGGCGGCGGTGTGCCTTGGAGTGGGAGGAGCCACTGGCGGCGCCGGCGGGAGGAAGAGAAGGCGGCGCCAGCGGGAGCGGGAGCAAGAGGAGAGGGCAGAGCCGGCGGGAGCAAGAGGAGAGGGCGGCACAGGCAGGAGCAAGAGGAGAGAGCGGCGCCGGCGGGAGCAAGAGGAGAAGGTGTCGCCGGCGGGAGCTGCGGCGCGCAAGGGATGTGCAGCGCGCATGCTCTGTGAGGGAGGAGATTTGTGGCGGCTGTTTGGGAGAGGGGAGATGTGAGGAGCTAGGGTTGTGGCGGCTGTGAGGGAGAGGGAAGATGTGAAGCTAGGGTTTAGTTAATGGGCTTGGGCTTTTCAATTTTATTTTTGGACTAATAAGTAATGGCTGGAAATTTGGCCCATACCTAGATATTTATTGTCATATACTATATAGTGTGTGTGTATATATATATTATGTAAATTTCCTAAAATATATGGAATAATTAAATAGAACGACCAAAATCGACTAATCGCGATTAGTTTTCTGGTCGGTACCATGGCGACTAGGTTCGACTAGGCGATTTGTAAACATTGTTCAGTGGTATTGAAGGTTTGAAAATGTGCTAGATGTGCTACAGTATTGCCTGAAACAGAGTTAGAGCACTTTGTCTGTTTTGAGATAACTCCAGAAATTGTCAAAGCACTGTACTGGATTGAATCAGTACTGCATTTGGAAATTTAGTCCAGTGTTTGATTCTATAATCATTTTTGTATCGAAGAATCAATTTTACTGTTCAGTGGTTGTAGTTGTCACTGAGACATCTATATAGTCAGGTTCTTTGCATTATATAGTGTTTCTGAAATTTGTGATCAGCTGAATACTTTTGCTGAAAATTTGAGGCTGCAATTTTGAGGAAGAAGTTTACTGTTCTGAAACTTTCTTTTTCACTGTGATTCATCTCAGCCAGGAACTTTAAATCCTTCAGTAGCATCTGTCTTTTCCTTGTTCAATATCAGTATTTGTAGCTTTTCTGAAATCCTTGAAACTGAACATTGTACTTGTCTGATTTGAAACAGTGTGTGAGTATACAGATTAATTCAGAAGGTTTGATTTCAGTTTCAGTCTCTGATTAGCTTATGTTTTGATGTGTAATTCTCATTTCCATCAATAGTGTTTAAGTTCTGAATATGTTTTCAATACTGATCTGAACTAGTTTGATTTCATAGACTTTAATCATTTTCAGAATCAGTCTTGGAGCTAATCTTGGATTCATTATGACATATTGTGTTGAGTTTGCTTGAATTCTTGATCAAAGACCCACATAATGAGTTGAGTACAGCAGAATGAAATTTTAGACTCATTTTGAATGTTTTGATCTTTGTCGACCAACCATTCACCGATATCTCCCTGTCGGCAAACCAGTTGTCGATCTAGGCAGAGAATTTCGGTGATTCAAATACCAACTGTCTAATTTGACAATTGAAACTCCGATATAGACCTGAGATTGCTTTTAAGGCTGTTTTCACATTTGAACATATTTTGATTATTCAGAATCTTGAATCTTGAGTTTTAGAGGTGGGTTGGGTAATCTGAGCAGGCCATCAATTCGCAAGAATTTGTTAAGGCGCCTATTCACCACCCCCCTCTAGTCGTCATTCTGATCCCACAATGTTACACCAAAAATATATGATATTATGAATTTATGATCAATGATTTGTTTTGAGCCATATATAAATAGTATTTCAGCAACATGACTTCTCAGAACAGATAATAGAACAAACATCACCGAAAAAGTACCTCTTAATGACTTAGTCAATGCAAGTCAGTAAAACTGTCATTTTGTGAATGGAATGAGATTACCACAAATCTGGTTAGAACTTGAGAAGCTAAGAGTAATCAATACGACACAGACAAAGTTTGAGAAAGATATGTGCAAGTCTAAGAGTGGATTTGACTAGATATATGGTGTCACGAAGCTTCAGAATACTCCATATGCTGTGGGTGATATGACGCTAATATCAGTAAAAATATCCGGTACAGGTTAAATTCCAGGACAAGGGTCAAATTGATTTCTTCAGGTGCACGTGGCAATTTGACAGAGAATTAACCAAAAAAGGGGAACTTCATTACAAGAGCTGAGCAAGTTATCCAACAAATAACAGGCAAATTGTGAGGGACAGAAGCATCAATCCTGGGTATAGTAAGCAGTGACCCTCACCTTTGGCATACGAAGGTAGAGGCACCTAGAGGTATCCCGGCTGCCTCAGCTTCACCGGCGAGGCGGCGCCCCAGCAGGGCACTGACCGGTGCCACCCCGGCCTCCCCGCAAGCCCATGCCGCCAACCGCTGCAAGTGCTGCAGCCTCAGCAGGGAGGCTGCGTCAGCTCGGGTCTTCCCGGAGTTCTCCTCACGGATCGACACAGCCTGGTTCCCGGCCCTGGCCGCCCCCACCGCATCAGGGACGTGGTCCCCACGCTTCTTCCCCATGTAGCCGCCAAGCTGCAACCGCGAAGAGAAGATGTTGTGAGAGCGGCGTGCTGGCGTGGCCTGTCTGGACTAGTGACAGATCCATGATTTATATGATGGGGGCATGAAATTAAACATATTACAAAACACATGTAATATGGCGGAAATTAGCTTAATAATAAAAATAAAATAAAGTAAATCAATGATAAACAATCAATCTAATGAAGCTAATGCTAATGAAGCTACCAACAACAGTTCTATGGTCCAGCCACGACACCACATTGAAATTTGAAACTATAGATAAGGATGACACTCAATACATATAACATTTGACATATATGTTGAAGCAACGTATCATGCAATGGCACACTTTAGTTTTTATAATCAACAATAATACAAAAATCCTTTGCTAGGTGGCCAACCATTGCAACTTGCATCTTTGGTTGATAAGCAAGAACATCTCAAAACTAAAATGTTTGGTGGGTTTTTATTTGTGATTGCCCGGAGAAGTTTGTAAAAGCTTCCCTTGGCTTGGATAAGGATACGAAGAGAAAAACCCAAGTTTAGCATAGGCTAAGACTTGGTGAGGAAAGGGTTGAAAGAGACCCGACCTTTTGAGATCCCTCAACGGAGACGTAGGATCGGTGGATTCGAACTCCGGAAAACATATCCTTGTCTTGTGTGCTATTGTGTTCTTATTTCTTTTAGGGTTCATACTAAGTCAAACTCTATTTTCACTCGATCTATCATTTGACTTAAATACAAGGAAACTCATTGTGTTAAAGTTTATCCTAGTACACTTGTGGACACTTCTATTCAACACTTTTCCAGAATAGTTCCCTACC